>JAFVLL020019369.1:0-51997 GCA_021397915.2 Tor tambroides
CATCTTCGTACTTGGCTACATATGTCTGCTATGTCCAGTGTTGGGGGTAACGAGTTACAAAGTTAGTATAGCCTACTTATCACAACATTGTCAATTGCGTTGTCAATCGCAAACGCTAATTTATTCAAACGTCTCTCTACCAAACTACCTACTGTAGCTTAATTAGCGGTGGACGAAGAGAAAGCACCCGTTTGATAAATGAGCCAGTAGTGGAGAAATAATAACTTTTAAGAGATAATCTTTTTTGAGTAACGAACCCAACACTGACATTGCTGGAGTGTGACGTGATTTGTGTCATGTGCAGGTGCGATGGATCGCGTACAAACCAATAGTGTGTCGGAATGGTATATGTTTATGCTTCTCATCCAACCACAATCAAATTCACTCTATTCGGATGGTGCAATTTATCTGGATAGGTTTTTATTTATTTATTTTTTTTTTTTGAACGATGACAAGCCGGAATGAAAACAAGCCGAAATGAAATAGGAGTAACGAGGCTATTTTTAAAATGTAAGGAGTAGAAAGTACAGATAATTGCGTGAAAATGTAAGGAGTAGAAGTAAAAAGTCAGCTGAAAAAATAATTACTCCAGTAAAGTATAGATACCCAAAATTTCTACTTAAGGTAACAAAGTATTTGCACTTCGTTACTTGACACCTCTGCATATAACATTCTTCTTTTTTTCAGCAGCTTGACCGTTGAAAATCAGACTGATGGAGGATTACAGGGATCCTAACAACAATCTTCCTACTGATTATGACACTTATGTCCCTTATGAAACTCAATATGGGAAACCTCCATATAATTCTTCAGAAATCAGACTGTGTATCTTCCTCATCACTAGTGTTTGTGGGGGTCTGCCCGCTCTGGTTTGGGCTTTTCGTCTTCTGCATCTCCACAGAAAGATCAGAGGCCGAATCTCAGCCTTCATCGTCCTCCTCCTCCTCAGTGACCTGATACAACTGCTTATAAATCTATATACAGTGATAGAGCTGCTCAAAAGAGACACACGCTGGTTCTCTGGCATTACTCTCCAGCTTTGCTCAGGATTAAATTTGAATGGTTTTCTGCATCAGCTGGTGGCTCTAGAGGCGGTTTTGAGACTGAGATATCCACAGTGTTCTGCTCGTATTTTATCACTGCCCTGTTATATCATAATCTCCATACTTGTGATTGTATTTTCCATAGTGAGTGTATTAATTATTTTCATGTATCCATTTGAAACTAGAAACATTTCATTATTTAGTGTTGGCAAATTTTTGGCTACTCTGAGTTTATTGTTTGTAACGTTTACAATCACCTGTAAAGCCTCTTCCACTCCTGTCAGCAAAAACACACGTTCAATTTTAATTGTTGCCATTGTTAACTTTGTTATGCTGTACTTACCTTTCATGGTGGTCATCTGTGTGTATTTTTTTACTATGCACATATTTGACTGGTGGTTGGTGATGTCTCTCTGTTTGATGAGTTTGAGAGTGATTTCAGATCCTCTCTTGTGTGTTTTGGTCTGCAGAGTAAATCTCAGAGATGTTCAGACACCACAAACACACACAGAACCCAACGCTGATCAGACGTCAGTCTGAACTTGAGTTTCTTCAGTCCTCGGGTCTGAATTTGGGCTTCAAAACAAAACATAAAATGAAAAATAAAAAATATTTGATTTACAGGTTATTGATTAATTTAAAAAGCCACAAACAGCACAAATTGAGTTTCCATCTCTTTATTATTTTGACTGTTTGTTTAATATAATACGTAAATAAATTAAAAAAGTAAAAATTGTCATGTTCATCACTCATGATTGATTTGTTCAGCAATTAAGAGTATTGTACGGGGCTTCCCATGATAAAAAGTGTAACATTCAGTTGGTCATGTGACTTCAACATGGCACCCAACAATCCATATCACAACAGAACAGAACAAAAGCGCTTCCCAGCAAATGATGTGCACAGAAATCATTAGCATTAGTTTGAGTATCAAAACTATAAATACATGAACATCTCCCACAAATGAACACATTACAGTCCACAAACACTGCTTTAAGAGATCACAATAAAAATACTAAACTACAAGAGTCTCATTTTGTATATGTAAATGCAGAAAATAAATTCACCCTTTGCATTATACCTTTGAAACAAAATATATCAGAAATTATCTAGATTATATAAGAAATCACACTACAGTAAAAGAAGTCCTGGACTCAGAGAATCCATTCACTCATATACCTGATCTTCAGATCAAGTCTGGAAAACAGCAAGCACAATATACGCTTTACACTCAAATGTAAAACACTTATGTTGTGTCTTTTGCATTTTCAGCGTGCATTGAAGTGCACAGCATTTTTCAAAGCAGTCACTCATAGAGATCAAAGTCAGAAAATATTAAATTTTATAATCATGGGCCAATATTTGCTTCAATGGAATTTACTTTTCCGATTCTTGTAATTTATTTTTTTTATTATTACTACTGAAACCACAGTCAGAGCTGTGAGATGAGAAATACAACCACACTGAGCACAAACCACCGGAAACCAGTGCACTGAAATCAATGGTAACATAAAAAGGTAACAGCTTCTTAAGTCAAAAACATTATTTGACATCAATTAATCCAGCTAAATATATTGATTTATACCCATAAAACTATTTTATGTGTTAAATCAGACAGAAATAGCTATTTAAGCTAACAATCACGAGTTAGCACTTTTTACAGTGTGGAAGAGCAACCTATTCTCACTCCCAAACAAAATGTCTGAAAAACCTGAATCTTGGTTAAGCACCTTACTTAAGTGTAACTATTTTAGGTCTTGATGAATGTTACGACCCTCCCTTGATGGTTAAGCGTCTAAGGACTAGGAAGGGGAGAGTAACTAACACCAGAGAATAAAATCAAGCAAACTTGCTTTATTATTAAAGGCTGTGACAGATATTTGCACATCATAAACTAAAAAACTTGACACACAGGCAACCTCAGCCTATTAGAGAACTGGGGAGAATTAAAGGAGCCTGGACTGTGCTAAAGAAAAGAAAATAAAACCAGAAGAAAACTTACCAACCCATTTTAATCTAATTCTGACTAAAAAAAAGAAAAATGTAAGAAGAAAACAATCTTCAACGTTCAAGACGTCGTAATTCAACCACACTACCTAACCAAACAAAAACATACAGTGAGTGGCACGAGTCCCTAACCTAGGGTGTCTCGACAATGAAATAAACCTAAATGTGCACCATGTAAGTCATGTGACATAACTTACCTACCCTCCTTTCACCTCCAGTTCAGCTGTAACAAAACTTTGAAAAACTTAAGGCTTTCAAGTATCAAAGGACAAAGGTTTCAGGACAGCAATTAAAGAAGATGTCTTACATGGCCATCACAGCACATTATAACCTAACCCATACGAACGAAACCAAACAAAAGAACACAGCATTAAAAAATAAAAAAACAAAAAAACAAAAAAAAACACAGCACAAGTTCACAAAGACCAGTGTCTCTAGTACACCGGCGTTTCCCTTTTATAGCACTGCTGGACGTCAATCAGCAAGCTGTAGTGTTCCCTGGCTTATTAAATATGACATTCCCTGATCAATCCTCTGCAAGGGCCAAACCGAGACATCTGAGCAACATCGAATTTGATTTGAATGATCTTTTAGCACAGGGAGCTCAGCGACGCCAGATCAAAGAGACCAGGAAACAGGAACGGAAGGACCGTCGCAGATGGAACAAGAAATGAGCTACAAGACCAGCAGGTTCTCTACAAGATGAGAGCAATCCTCAAGTTAATGAGGAAACAAGAAGTATTGAGTAAAAGAATCATGAAATTGATAAGGGAAATGATTAAACTGTGTGATTTCTCAACTGAATTACAAATGGGAAGAGGTTTATACAGGCCGACACACGCTAAAATAGAAAAAGCAGAAACTAATTTGGCCCGTCAGAATCAATGGGACGTGGAATACGTTCCCGGAGTTAGTTGTGGACAGGTTTGGTGCCTGTTAAACGGAGGAGGTGCCGCTGAAGTCCTCGCAGATGACAGATTAACTCAGCGCACCAAAAAAGCAATATTAGCGCAGAAAGAGCTAACAAATAGAACCGCACTAGAGAGAATAGTGAAAGGGGGAGTCGGAGAAGAAGTGTTTGAGGAATATTATTCAGGCCCTGAAAGTGAGGGATCAGAATTTGAGCAGGACGAAGATGAGGAAGAAGAATCTGATTATGAGGAATTAATATATCCAGAGCAGAGAACGCCTCGTAATTTGACACCCATACCGGGCAGGGGCGAACCCGTGTCTAGGAGATTGAGGTTTAGGGATGAAATCCCCGAGGCAGACCACCCAAGTGGGCACGGGGAAGCTCGCTCGGTTGGGATTAGCGAAATAGATCAGCACTTAGAAGCGCTGCATTTAGGGACCCCAGGACAGAAACGACCGAATGTACCGGCGAGGCAAATGCCTTCCCCTCAGCAATATGAGCCGAGCAGCCCAAGGGCTGAGGCATCTTTAGAGGAGTTAATGAGAAAGGATCACGAGATGAAGCTGTTAAAGAAAGCTAAATTAAAAAATGTCACAGTTAAAGGAAAAGTTAGGGAGATAGTCCGTTTCGGAGAACAGATGAAGCTTTCAGCAGAATCAGTGGATGCTCATATTTTGGCAGGTTAAACACAAGGGGTAGAAGGTTAGCTAAAACATTAGAAGGGTTAATCCGTGATGATTATGACATATTGGTGCTCTTGAAAACTTAGTCTGTCAGTTCGCTGCTGTTGTTTTTCTTTTATTTCACATCAGAGTCAAAATGTGCACAAGATGGCAGCATGCAGACAATGTGATTCTGATACTTTGTCTACTTCAGCTGCCATTGAGATGAATGTAAACTACAGCACATTGAATGTAGTGTTGTACACTAATGCCGTGGATTTGTATCACATTAATAAATAACTATGATGTCCTAATAAAATGTCTGAATATCACTTATGTGATTGTTTGAGTTGAACACTGCAAAATAAATGCTTAAAAATTCAACAGTTAATTTTGTCTAAAATTGACACCTGTTATTTATTTTATTTATTTATTAATATATATATATATATATATATATATGACTAACAAATTGTAATTGTTGTTAAATGTAACTTCATAGTGCGGGTTGCCATATGGCAGCAATTAAAAATCTACTTATTTCCTTGTTATTCAGGAAAAAAAAAAAAAAAAAATAATATATATATATATATATATATATATATATATATATATATATATATATACATATATATTGCACTATGGTAATTAGAAGGGCCGGCCTTAAGGTAGTCAACCTTAATGTTGATGATGTGTTGTTTTTAAGTAAAATGACATTTGAATGTTCCTCCAAAACACTTTTTCCCACTGTCACCCTCACATGGAGGGCACCTGTTGAAGTGCTTCAGAACATTTCTTTTTAAGGGTTTTTTTTTTTTTTTTTTGCATTATCTTTAGTTAGTAAATTACATATTTTTATTCACAAATCAACATTGTCTAACATAGTTTTACTGTAAATTGAGAAAATTTCAATGTTCCCACACGGCAACACTGTACCACTATGGAAAAATAGGTATGTTGTCATATGGCAACGCTGTACCACAGTGGAATTTCCCCATTGGGATTTTTTTATAGATAGTGACATCAATAAGATTGCAGTTATTTATTTATTTGAAGTGTTTATTGTAGTATAGTTGTATTATGTATGAATAAGAAAATTATTTATTCTTTTCAGAAAATTAATACAGCAATATTTCGCGGAAAGGGCAGAGTTGGCTCTTCCATGTGATGACAATGAGGATGAGTTAGTGTGTATGTGTATGTAGTGTGTATGTGTGTGTGTGTGTGTATGTGTGTGTGTGTGTGTGTGTGTGTGTGTGTGTGTGTCTGTGTCTGTGTGTCTGTGTGTGGCAGATTTTGATTGAAATTAAGATTGGATGCATCAGTTTTTAAAAGAAATGTGCATTTCAATTGAAAAGAAAATCATAATTTAAGAGAAAAACTACTTTTTGGCCATTTTCCATTGTGGTACACTGTTGCCATATGGTAACGTTTTCCTAAATACACCCCCCCCCCCCTCCTCTCCCCTCCCCAAAACATGTTTTTGATTTGTTGCAGTCGAAGCTATTTCAAAACTTATTTGAAAAAATATTTCATGGTTAGAACATAATGCATACCATAGAGGGTTAATTTCAAATATTTAAGAATAGATCAATTATACTGATTATAACTACAGTTATAACAGTTATAACTCATTCCATATCAATAAGCACTATTGTCCTTTTTTTCCCCAAATGTATTTGCACTATGGCCACGTTTACACAGCAGCAGAATACGGTTGTTAGTCTTGTTGTATTTGAGTCCTTAATATGGTTATATTCACACACAGTACGGTTATTTACGGGCGTGACAACCGCATTCTGTAACCGAACTCACACCGGTAAATTTACAGGACTCTCTCAGAAAACACGTGCTATGTGAACGGAACAGGACTGGACCAAAAAAAAAAAAAAAAAAAGTGATAAATCAAATAATATTTGTAGTGATTTTATTTATGATTTTTCAGCCTTTTTGGGTAAAATCATCTTAAAAGTGCTCAAAGTTCTTAAATCGCTTGAACCCTGGTAATTGCTGGTATATTTTACACATGTATTTACACTATACTTCCAGCTGATAGGTAGTTGCTATTTTTTGCGGATTTTATTTTATTTATTTATTTTTTTAACACACAAAAAAAGTATTTGACTAATTGTATTTTTAAGATGATACTCAATATTTTTGCTAAATTAAATCTAAATATTTGAGAATTGAGTAATTATACTTAATAGAAGTATAATTTTTACTCATTCCATATCAATAAGTGCTTTTATGTGTCAAATTATGCTAGCTAAAAGCTGCTATTTTAGTGAATTCAAATAAAAGTTCACATTACTCATAAACAATAGTTTTTTTTTTTTTAAATGGGCTTACTCAAATATTTGAGTTACCTTAATTTGTTTTGGTCTACTTAATTTTATTCATCATGGTACCATATGTAGCTATTCAGATCAAGGAGCTATTTTTTATTTATTTATTTTTTTTACTTACATTTACTTCTACCTTTACATTTAGTTCTTAAGGTGCACTTCATTGATTGCTTAAAAATGTACTCAATATTTTAAGTGTACAAATGTTTCACCAAAAAATTGAGTAGCCTATATTTTAAGTTTTCTGAGTGTACACTGTGACTGGAGAAAAAAAAAAAGTCAATTTACTCGCTAACGCAACACAACCGCTGAACATTTTATCACGTCTTAATGTCATTGACTTCAGCCAACTAACTACTGCATGCTATTAATTATAAATTTATTTATGTTGAGACATGCATCATTTTTGTTGCATTACCTGAAACTGCATGGGACAGAATTGGGAAAGTAAATGTTGAAAGTAAGTGTTGTTTAATGCATTTCTGAGTAAAGGAAAAACACTGATATCGATTAATGTTTGGTTATGTTGTATATTTAAAATCGTTTGTATTGTTGAACTTTTAACTTAATGCTGAAGAACAGAGATTGCAGTTACAAACTAAGTCTGTTAGTGGATTTGACTTAATTCCATGTTGGAAATTTACTTGAAAAATCGAAATGCAAAAACTGGCAAAAGAAAAATGTAGTAAATCATAAGATCATGGGTAAAACAATCTGTAAAAGAAGAGATAGATGAGTGTGAATTACGAACACACACACACACATATGTACACACACACACACACACACACACACACACACACACACACACACACGTACACGTCAAGCACAGGACGAGGTAGGCAGGTTCAGGAGCTCCAGAAGGACAGATGACAGGTGGAGAAACAGGCTGATCTTACCAGTGCCACTCCACTACGACACAGCCGTCATAAGAGCGATAGCTGGACAAACATCAGCAGAAAACAAGAACAGAGAAACAAAAGAATAAAACAGACACACAAAATAACTCCTTTGAAATGTGTAACAACGATGAAATAAAAGGAAACTTAAAAAGAAGCAATGACAACAGGGGTTACACAACACTCAAACAGTTCAGAAGACCTTGAAATAGTATGACAAGCATCATTTTCTGTTTTCTTCATAGAAAAAAGATACCTCTATTAATATATGTAGTAGATATCTGTGCAATAATGTATTTTCCGGGTGATTCAGTTAATGAAATACTTTAGAAATGAAACGTACTTAATCTCATGTTATTGTATTTGTTTATTCAGGTCTTGTTGGATGCAAAACAATTTTATGAATATTCATAAGAAATGAGAGGATAAATTGGCGTCGCATTTTGTAATACACGAGCTCTTTAAACAAATATATTAAAATGATTCTGATCAGACAAGTCACATTAAAATCTGCTGTAAACAGTCTTAATACATTAATACTGGAGGAGCAGTGAAACATTCAGCTGAGCTTGAGCTTCGCAGCTTTAGATTTGAGGTGCTATTACTAATGTATTTCTGTTTAAAGACATATTTTTGAAAACCGTCTCAGTGTATTTTGTCCATATAGTAAAAGTCATCAGAATCCAGTGTTGCTCTGGACCCCATTGACTTTCATTGTTTGGGCAAAAACATTCATCTTTTGTAGATATTTTGTAGATATAAGGCTTACAGGTTTGGAGCCACAAAAGGATGACTCAATGAAGACCAAATTTTTATTTTTGGGAGAACCATCCCTTTAATTTATGTTCACCACAGAGCCATGTGTTTGTGAACATCAGTGCTGCTGCTGTTATCCATTGTATGATTTATAACAGTCGTGTCTAAGAAATAAAAAAGATTTAAAAGCATGTGATGTGATTTATAAGGCTATTTGGAAGGTCGAGTTATTAACCGCAAACCAACCTACAGCCGGCCTGCTCCACTCACAGAGGTCACGACCTCCACGCTTCACTTCTGTCACACAACAAATCCAGATATATGCCTTCATTTATGTGTGTGTGTGTGTGTGTGTGTGTGAGTCCAGTGGCCGCAGGTCCAGAGCTAGTGCACTTCAAACGTGGACAAAACAGCACATATAGACTTTTATAATTTACAGTCTGCCTCATCTGGGAAAGTGGGCCAGAAATATAGACAGCCTCAGCATCTGAAGAGGGGCATGGCTAAATGTTTGGCCAATAAAATGTCCCTTGAGGGACAGTGCCCCGCCCACTTAATTATAAATAGCAGCTGCCACCTGTCAATCATTTGACATGTCAACACCCTCCTAGATGGGATGCTTTTTAAAAGAATTGAAAACTTTTATTCAACAAGAGTGCATTAAATTGATCGAAAGTGACAGTAAAGACATTTATAATGTTACAAAAGCTTTCTATTTGAAATAAATGCTGTTCTGAAGGATCATGTGGCACTGAAGACTGGAGTCATGATGCTGAAAATTCAGCTTTGATCACAGCAATCAATTACATTTTAACAGATATTCATAGACAAAAAAAAAAACAGCTATTTTGAATTCTAATAATATTTCACAATTTTTATTGTACTTTTGATCTAATAAATGCAGCCTTGGTGAGCAAAAGAGACTCTTTCAAAGAGTTGTGTAGACTCCATTATATAAAATCCAGAATTACTCATATTACGATATGAGATTTTGGTGTTGAACATCAACATATAAATGCACTCACAGATTTGTAAGTGTTTTTGTTTAGTCTCTTATTAGAGCAAGCAATCAGACGTCTACAGATCAAACTAATACAGCCGAGTATGAAAACTACTAACAAGAGACTGTCATTATCTCATTATTAGCATGAATAGAACGTCTGATTACAAGAATTATCCCATTTAATCTCAGACCCCATGGAGGGAGGAGATGTGTGGCTGTAATAAGACCCTCGCTTGTGAATTAATCAAACTCATCACCTCTGCTGTTGTCATTCGGTTTTATACAGTCCCCTTCAACATGAATATCAAGAAATATTTCTAACAAACTCTCCATAATAGAGCGCAGCAGCAGCAGGGCTCTGGAAGTAAAAACCCCATTTGTTTCTTCCACAGAGAAATTGATTCAGCAATAACATATAAACCTCTCGAGACAGAGATAACACGAGGACCAAAACTGAAGATTGAGAACTACACACTACACTACCCATAATCCTCAAGCAGGATCCACCAATCAGAGAAGCTGTCACTCAGCAGAGTAACAGTGATCCTTCAGCCTCATGAAACATTGCAAAGGACATAATCGAATCAGTCTCTACATAACCAGTTTATACCCTTGTGAAAAAGACACTTTAGCATACTTTAAAAAAGTACTTATTATGTAAATAATATACTTTAAAAGAATATACTTATTTGCAAACATAATTGCAAGGGTTTTAGATGCTTAATTTCATTAACTGCAATTAAATGAAAATGTATTATTTAAAATTAGCTGAACATTAGAGTGTTTTTGACCCAGTTAAGTAGGACTTAAGTAGATGTACGTAATTTCATAATTATATTGTTTGAAATATGATTAAAATGTACTGACAAGTATTTATGATCAACTAAAATACTCTTTAATGTCATTTCTATTGAGACTTGTATGTTATGTATTTCTTACATCTGTAATTATACATTTGTAATGATAAAGTTGAAATTTAGTACATTTAATATATATATATATATATATATAAACTTTAAACTTGAATAACACACTACAGTTAAAATTATAATTGTGTGCTTTAGTGTTAGTTAACACATCAACTAGGGGTTGCACGGTTCAACTTTTTCACGGTTCGGTTTGTATCACGGTATTAGAGTCACGGTTTCGGTACGGTTCGGTATGTTTAGGGAAAAACTATACTGTCAAATAAAAATAAAGAAAATAAGAATAATCTATTTAACTACAAGCAACAGCATAAATAAATACAATAGAGTAAAGATACAAATAAAATAAACAGTGATTTTTCAGGGTTTTTTTTTTTTTAGGGAGGTCTATAGCGTTACTTTTTATGTACAGAAATTGAATAAAGTAATCAAATGTAAAACAGCATTGCATATTTGACTGTATAAATTAAAGATGAATCTTTATTAAAGTTACAAAAGCGATTCAATCAAGAGCAGTGAGTGATTTCTTTGTTGTTGCTGTTTGATTAATATTAAGAAAGTGATCCAGTGCACTGATACTGTACGTTCAGCCGGTTATGTCTGCTATAGGATACTTACCAAGACCGGCATTTTGGCATAATTTTTGTGTGAATTTGTCCATTCAAACACAATACTTCAGAGAGAGCTTAATATTTGCGCGCGTTCTGAGGCGTGGGTTTGCGCGCTTCTGATGAGCGCACGCACAAATCTTCTCACTGCGCGCGCGAGCTCGCGTCCTCTGGCTCTTAAATGTTTAAACTGGCAAACCTTACATGACTTTAGTTTAAACACAGATATCAACGTGTGCTGTTCAGGTCTCACCTGTGCGCGCGCGCGCTATCAGCACCCGGGTGATGACGGAATAAATGCTCATAATCCAGCATACGGCACTCGCATTGAACAAGAGAGAATGGTTTGTCCACTTTTTTTTTCATCCCTGTTGTTGTAATGTACTGGGAAGCCAGAATTCGCATCCATCAACAGAAGCATGCATTTTTTTTTTATGTGTTACCATATTGCATATTGCAGATGCGTTGTCAGATTTAAGTTGAACCGCGGTCCTAGCACGTGCCGAACCGTGTGTGGAGAACCGTACGGTTCGTTTTTTTTCCGCAAACCGTGCCACCCCTAACATCAACACAAGTGTACTTATTTAAAGCACAACAAAAGATTATTAAAAAATGATTTCAAACGTATGCTAGTAAAACTTTTAATCTGTGTACTTAAAAGTGTACTTAAGTGTGTTAAATCATGAAAGTGTCTCTTTTTAACTCAAATGCCGTTTATTTCATTAACATTATATTATCTGCAAATACAGATCTGTTTTTATTTTTAAAAAGTACTACAAGTACACATTCAAGTGCATACTCAATTAAGCACACTTATTTTTCACAAGGGAATGCATTTTAACATCTTGTAGCAAACATCACATATATTTTATGCTTGAATAGGTTCAGAATTTTTTTTTTTTTTTTTGGATTTCATTGATTTTCAGTCTCTCCTAAAATACATTATGTACGCAGTCTTGTACCTTGGACTTTTTGGCAAATTTTCTTCAAATCAATGTTTGCAATGCTGTGATTCATTTCTGGATTGGTTTAAAGCTTTGAATATGTTTCTAAAAAGCCTGTAGAGAAAAAGAATGAGACAATTAAAGAATGAATCCTAAGGCCACTGCAAAAATCGCTGGTGAGCTCGACACATGAACACCCTTCAGAATGCATGTGTCAGAGTCAGGATGTATTCACTTTAATCAAATCTCAGTTCTCTGGGCGAAGGGACACGTCAGTCCAGTTTGTCCCTTTAACATGCGGTGATGCACTGTGAAATCTCACCTCATCCACAGCAGTAATACTACGAGATCACTGGCTTAAAGCGGCTGATTAGCATGCATCACACATACAAAAGCACACACATGAACATCTCACTGTCCTGCTCTCTATGCTGGATCTGAGGGGACAGCCATAAATTAGCATATTTATAATCCTTTCAGTGCTCTGCTCTCCTGAGTGGCTGCTGTGTGGCTCCGGTGATGAATATTCATGTGCATGCGGAGGTTAATTTGGGCAGAATGTCTGCTGCTCTTTCCTGTGAAACAACACAGATCTTCAGGTAACGACAACCTCCCCACTGAATACACAGACGGACACACACGCACACCGTGGGATAACTGTGCCAGTTTTACTTTCACCTCAACCTACAACAACAATATGAAAAATGAGCCATACCAGTTTCTCTGTAGATGTTCAATGGGATGCTTACACTTCTGTTTATAAGCATGAAGTGTGTCATTTCTGTGCAATTAGCATCATAAAAGAGAGCAGCATAATGACTGTTTCCAAACAGGTTTCCACTTTTCCGTCCCATTACCTGCCATTGGTTTTGTCAGGTGACTTGAACAAACTGAGCTACTCAACTGATCTGAGTGAAAATTTGGTCTAAAATGTTTTGCAAAACCACATTTGGACATCACATTACATTTGTAGTAGTGTAAACGCTAACACCTAGTCCTGATGCATTTCAAAAGCAAAGCATATGGCATTCCACTCTGTTTATTAGCCGTCACTGAAGGAATGATGAACAGTACAAGAATTTTTAGACGTCTCAAATACCCCACCCACCACAGACACACCTTTTAGAGGATCCTCCCCAAAGCCCCCACCCCACACCCATCCAATCAATGACTTCACCTACTGCTGACTCCACCCTTCACACAGTCACTTTTCATAGATTCAACCCACCACAGGCCCCACCTTTTAAAGGCTCCTCCCTAAAGACTCCTCCCCAAAGGCTCCACAACTCTCAGACTACAACTAAGCTCCGTGCATCATATAAATTCACATACAAATTTAAGACTCTACCCATCACAGGTGTTACCTTTCACATACTCTACCCTAACAGAACACGTCCACCAGATGCCCCTACATTTATGACTTGCTCCACCCACCACAGGCCTCATCTTTCAAAAGCTCCTCCCTCCAAAGAGCCAATCCTACTTGCTCCATCTTTCATAATCCACACCTCTCAAAGACCCCACTGTAACAGAACGCATCCACCAGATGTCCCACCCTTCACAGGCCCCGTCTACAACTGGCCCCACCCCTTCACGAACTCAACATCTCAGACACCACCCACCACAGGCCCCACCTATGAAAGACTCCTCCACAGAAGACCCAGTCCAACAGACTCCACCCCAGACCCCACACATCAGAGACTACACCCACAAGAATCCACCCCCAACAGATCATAGGATCCCCCCTCCAAAGAGCCCATGCCACAAGCCCCACCCCTCACCAACCACACCTCTCAAAGATTCCACCTACCATAAGCCCTACCTTCCAAACAACCCTCCCCAAGACCCCACCTTCCATTCCTCATATAAATTCACCTCACACACAACAGGTCCTACCTCTTAAAGGCTCCTCAGCAAAGACTCCACCCTAACAGAACAAATCCACCAGATGGCCCACCCTTTATAGACTACTGACTCCACCCTTTCATAATCACCTCTCAAAAAACCCCACCCAAACAGAACACATCCACGAGATGCCCCACCCATTATATACTACTGGCTCCACCCTTTCATAATCGCCTTTCAAAAACCCCACCCTAACAGAACACATCCACCAGATGCCCCACCCTTTACAGGCCCCATCTATGACTGGCTCCACCTCTTCACAAGCTCAACCTCTCAGACTCCACCCACCACAGGCCCCACGTATCAAATGCTTCTCCACAGAAGACTCAGTCCAACAGTCTCCATCCCCCTCAGACCTCACCCTTCACAGACTACACCCATTAGAATCCACCCCCCACAGATCCTCCCTCCAAAGAGCCCATGCCGCAGGCCCCACCCCTCTCCAACCACACAGCTCAATAGGTGTGTTCGACTTCATGCAGTACTGTGCAGACCTATCGACGAGAGTAGCCGCTTGCAGTCGGGGGCAGAACTGAAAGCTGAGACGTGAAGTCGGACACTTTCTGCACCCGGTAGTGACGCTCTTGCGGTGTTTGCACACTCTATCACAGATGAAGTGAATAACATGCAATATTTGTCAAATGCACAGACGTTTCAGAAACGTTTTCATGAGCAACAGAAACACTTTTTATATACTGCTTAATACAGCGCCATCTGTTCAAGAATAAAGTTCAACATAAACATATACTATTTAAATACCAATAAAGTGGGGGTATATTTGCTTTTATCAGTGTTTTTTTTAATTAAATGTGACTCAATATAACATTGCGACTACAGTAAAAAAGCTTTTACTGTTCTAAAAACAGATTTGTGAGCAGTATTGGAATTGAAGATGTTAGAAACACACGTCATTGTTGTCATGTGGTGAATTTGGCCAATCGTGAAACAGCTGTGTCGTCATCAGCGCTCCTGCAGTCACTCTGAAAAAGCTGCGCCAGCTGAGTCAGCCGGCTGCTCTCGAAAAGCTATCGCGGTCCTTTGATGCCACACGTGACAGTGACGTGGCGTCGGCGCCGGTTCAAGATGGACAAAATTTCTAACCGGCATGCACTGCTTCAAGTCAGCCACCGATCGGTCTGCGCAGTGCTGCATGAAGTCGAACACACCTAAAGACTTCACCTACCATAGGCCCCTCCCTCTCCTCTCCACCTTCCACCCCTCAACGACCCCATCCACCACAATCTCAATCCCTCATAAATTCACCTCACACACAACAGCTCATACCTCTTAAAGGCACCACACCAAAGACTCCACCCTAACAGAACAAATCCACCAGATGGCTCACCCTTTATAGACTCCTGGCTCCACCCTTTCACAAGCTCCACCTCTCACAAACCTCATCCTTAAAAGTCTCCTCCCTCTAAAGAGCCAATCCCACTTGTTCCACCTATCATTATCCACACCTTTCAAAGACTCCACCCTAACAGAACACATCCACCAGATGCCCCACCCTTCATAGACCCCACCTACAACTGACTCCCCCCTTCACAAGCTCAACCTCTCAGACTCCACCCACCACAGGCCCTACCCATCAAAGGCTCCTCCCTCCAAAGAGCCCATGCCACAGTCACAAGCTCTTCATAAACTCCACCCACCATATACCCCACCCATCAAAGGCTCCTCCCTCCAAACAGCCCATCCCACAGGCCCCACCCCTCACTGTCAGGCTTACTTGATGTTATCAAGGCAACCAGAGTCTGGCTTCAGGATGGCGGTGTGGTGGAACATCTTGTAGAGAGCGATTCCCAGGAAGATCACATTCAGCTGGGAAGAACAGAAGCACAGGATTAGTTGAGGATTCACAAGTGAGGAGACCAGGGGGAAAATAAGTTTACCAAACAAGCCAGGCTTATTTCAGTTATTCTGACTTATTTTGAACCAAATCAACTGACAATAAGTCAGACTACCAGAAATAAACCTGGCTTATTTGGTAAACTTGTTTTATGAAACAGGCCCCAGAAGTGTTTTAAATGTAGGTTATAGGGAGTATCAGAGGTGGTTACCATGATGATGAGTGTGGCAGGGCCTATAAAACTCCAGATGAAATAAGTATCCAACCGCAACCAGCAACTGAAAATGAGAGAAAAACAAATTACTCAAGTATCAAATCTACACACGCACACTCACACACAAACACTCACAGAAACACACACAAACACAAACACACAAACACACACACACACACAACACAACACACACACACACACACACACACACACACACAACACACACAAACACAAACACAGGACTGAACTGCAGGTTGTCTCCAAGGTTCTTGTGGCTTTTGTCTGATACATGAGAGTTCTTTCAATTATTCAGACTTTAATTTCCGCAACATTAGACTAAATTTCATCCCTCCTGCGACCACACACACACACACACACAGATTTCAGCAAGACTGTGCATGAAGACCAGTGTTAATTTCGTTGACGAATAATTTTCCATGATTTTCGTCAACATTTTTTCACAGTCGAAAACAACATGATAACAAAACAAAAACTCTTTTTGAATAACAAAAACAAGGACGAAAATCTACTGACATTTTTGTCAACAAATAAAAATGAGACGGAAATATTAGGGAAGGACGATTGGACATTATTCATGTAATATTATCAGATTACGTCTTCAGTGAATGTAAAATGCTGGGAGAATATTGGATGTGTGTAGCAGTATATTGAATCCGTGTGCATTCAGTTTTAAAGGGACAGTAGATTAATTTAGTTTCTGTTGTCTGTGTCCTTGTTGTTAACGAATCAACAAAAGAAAGAGAAAATCACTCACTGCTCTTGAATGGATCGCTTTAGTAACACTAATAAGGATTAATCTAATTTTAATTTAGATAAATAAATGTGTCTGCTTGAAAGAATGAAAAATGTTGTATGCAAGTTTTTATAAAGAATGCATATTATATAACCATTCGTATTTCATTTGGTAGCCTATTTCAAATGAGGACCATGTTCTTGTTTCTTTGTGAAAAGCGGTTTTATTTCATTTTGAGATAAAAGACGTTATCTGTCAAAGCAGTTAAATCTGTGTCTATATTGCATGTTCAAATCATTCATATTACCAGATGCTTTCTCCAGGAATACATAATGAGTTTGGAAATTTTAAAGAAATGCCTAATGCATTAACACAATTAGATTTTAGTTGACTAAATCTACTGTAGATTTAGACTAAAACTAGACTAAGACTTAAACAATTCAGATGACTAAAATTTGACTACAACTAAATGGTATTTTAGTCCAAACACAGCAAAAAAAAAAAAAAAGAAGCTTATCTTAGTTAGTATTTTTGTCTTGTTTCTAGTCAAAATATATCTAAAAATTCTTAAATTAAGATTAATTTACTAGATAAGCAAATGACATAAGACATTTAGTCTTGTGTCCAGGAGGAAAAAAACAAAACAAAATTAAGTGCATTTTGCTTAAACAAGTAAAAGTATCTGCCAGCAGGGTAAGTAAAATATTCTAAAAACAAGAGTATTTGGTAACACTTTATTTTATGGTCTCTTAACTAGTTGCTTATTAGCATGCATATTCCTAGAATATTAGCCATTTATTAGTAGTAATTAAGCACATATTAATACCTTATTCTACATGACCTTATTCTACATCCCTAATCCTACCCAATGCCTAAATTTAACAACTACCTTACTAACTATTAATAAGCAGCAAATTAGGACTTTATTGAGGGAAAAGTCACAGTTAATAGTGAATAAAGGTTCCACATTCTAAAGTGTTACCGAGTATTTTACTTACCCCACTGGCAGATAATTTTACTTATCTTAAGCAAAATGAACTTAACTTATTTTTTTCCTTCCTGGAAATAAGTCTAAGAGCCAGTTTTACTAAACAGGGCAAATTAGCACGAGAGTGCAATACGAAAACAGCGCCGATGGGCGTGGAAATTTCTGCGGGTGATTTACTAACAAGGCGCAAATTAAAGAACACAGATGCAACATCTCATTTACATATCGACCAAAGCAATATACCAAGTGCAGAGCAAATTAGCGTAGTCACGAATAAACAATAAAGAAATAAAGAAGCCACAGTACGCTGAAAAGAACCGGAGGCCAAAAAAATGAAGGGTTGCAACAGTTTTGATAGAGCTGGTATTGCATGACTCCTAGTTGAGGGTTCCAAGTCATCTTTTATTTCCTGAAGCAAATTAAAAATAACATGGCTTGGCAAACGATATGTTTGGATAATGTGTCCTTTCCAAATAAATTAATACGTGTGGAAAAATCCTCTCCCTTCTACCATGTGCTCTCTGTCCTCTGCGGTGCCTCCTCCTGGCAACAATAATTGCAGCCATTTCAAGCACAAAATAGTTTAAGACATGCTTTTTGGGGCGCTAAATAATGGCGCAAATACCAGTAATTTGATGAGCGCAAACGTTAGTAAAACGTGTTGCGTGATTCATTTGAATACTCTCCTCCCATATATTTTTCTGAAAGGGAAACTCCTACAAATGCATATTTAATAAGGTCAGGCGCATAACTGTCCACGCCTTTTCAGCGCTAATTCGTCACTGCGCGTCTTTAGTAAAACCTGACAGTACTATTTTAAGCCAAAAGACGGTTTGCGCTGGCGCGAGCTGTTAGTAAAACTGGACCTAAATATCTTAAGTCATTTTGCTTGTCTAGTAAATGCATCTTAATTTAAGAATTTTTTGATATTTTGACTAGAAACAAGACAGAAATACTAAGTAAGATAAGACTTTTTTTCAGTGAAGACTACGACTAAAACTAAATGAAAATCTGCTGTTAAAATGAACACTTATGAAGACTCAGATTTGCGTGTATTTGTGTGTGTGTGTGTGTGTGTGTGAGTGTGTTAGACTCACACTCTGTCCGTCCCGTAACTGCGGTAATCCACTGCGGCAGAAACGGCCACGATGAGCGCAGGAATGCCGTACCCGGCCAGGTAGAAATACCTCCTGCGCGAATGCTCGCTCTCGAACACCTCCACCAGCATGATGTAGAGCTGAACGCCTTCCAGAAACATCCACGTGAACGCAGACAGGAAGAAGAAATGCAGCAGAGCCGCGAAGACGGCGCAGGCGATCTGAAAGAAGCACACAAACGCTCTCGTTACACGGAGATGATGGATGCTGTTCTGCGACCTCACAAACCTGCTCAGATAATTGAAAAATATGAAATAAGAGGGTTTAAAGATTATGAATCATGCGTGATGCTCTGCATTAGAGTCACACACACTCAACACTCTCTCATTAAATCTTTATGACACACACACTTGTGCTATTTCACCCTCTCATGAACTAATAAAAGCATGCAGTCAGCCATTTAAAACATCCCGTGTCCAAATACACGATCTTCCCAGCTGCACGGCACGGAAAAAGCAGTACGTCAAAAGAGTAGGAAGTTTAATACTACATCACACAGCAGATGAAGTACAAAAATCACATTCTTTATCAGTAAAAATAGCTAAACATTCTTAAAACTAAATTGACTTGAGAAGCAAAATTGTGCAAGATAAGATTTGTTTTCAGTGAATTATTATTATTTTGAATTAGGATTATTTTTCTTACTCTACTGGCAAGCATAAATGTAACAAAATTAACGGTTGTTTATGCTTAAAAAAACAATTAAACAGAATGAAAAGATCAGGGTTATTATTATTATTAATGAAAACTAAAACCATAAAAATATTATTGTTACTTGAAATAAAAAAAGATGTCAACTTAAATAAAATATGAAAATATGTACTGTAGACTTGTTTTATTTCAGTTAGTTGCCAAGGCAGCATTTCTGATTTTAATTTTAATAAATATAGGTACTAAAATAACAAAGTAAAATTGAAATAAATAAACTTTATAGACATTTTAAATGAATCAATGAATGAATGAACAAACGAACGAACAAAACTTTTCCAGTTTAAAAAAAAAAAACATTCATGGCTATTATCATTAATTAAAACTAAAATTATAAAAAAAATGTTATTTGAAATAAAATTAAATATGAAAAGATGTACACTTTTTAATTTAATAAATAAATAATAAATTAATTTAATTTAACGATTAAAAATTATATAAACATTAAAAAACAAATAAATTAAAAAAAATAATAATATATACGGCAAATGCACATAACAAAATTACTGAAACTTTAACCAAATTTGAAATAAAAATGGAAACTATAAAAATAAAACAAAATTCAAAATAAAAAACCCTAATAGCTATTCATGTTACTAAAACAACACTGTATATGTGATTTGTGTGTGTGTGTGTGTGTTTGTGTCGTACGGGCTGGTCTGCGCGGTTGATGCCGGTGAGGAAGAGCGTTTCAGCGATGAAGAGCGAGATGCACAGGTTCTTGTGGATGGTGTTCCTATCGCTTTGCAGGCCGCGGAAGAAGCAGAAGGTGAAGATGCAGACGAGCAGACAGACCAGAGACAGCAGGATGCCCACCCACGTGATGACGTCCAGCAGCAGATCATGAACCGGGTCTGCCGTCTGCAGAGAGAAAGAGACAGATCAGAACGCTTTCACATCCCTCTGATCAGAAATATTACAACTGGATATCAAAACATCGCTGCAAGCAGCAATTACAGATAAACAGCTGCACCATCAAAGTACGAGAGAACATCAGAGCAATGATTTCAGACTGAGAACTGCACAGTCTCAAGGATATCTAAAATAAAATAAAATAAAATAAAATAAAATAAAATAAAAAGCAGTATTTGTGTCTTGTTGTCCAGGAAATTAAACTGCGCAAAACTGTGTTGGTACTGTTTACTAAAATTAACACTATTTAAAATATTTTTTGTTAATTGAAAGAGAGCAAAAATAAAACAAAAAATAAAACTATTAGATACAAATATAAAGCTAAAACCCCAAAATAATAAAAATGACAAAAGTACATAGCACGCAATTGCTAAAACATAAAATAAAATGAAAACTGAAAAATATTTATATTACAAAGATAGATAGATAAATAAATGAATAATACTAAAATAACACTTCTGCATAAATATATTATGATTATTTATTTATTTTACTTTCACTTTCATCTACTTTTTTTTTTTTTTTTTTGCGCAATAAGCCTAAACCTTAATGCATGAAGATGCATACAAGAACATAAAAATTGCTGTTGGGTAAAAAACAAACAAACAAACAAACTTGCTTCAAGATATATTTTTTGATAACAAGTCTTAATATTTTACACAGTTACTTCAAATTTGCTTGAGTTTGCTTCGCAAGTAAATTCATCTTGTTTTTAGGAGACCGTTTACATATTTTCACTGGAAAACTACAAAATACTGATGGAGAATTTTTTTTGTTTGTTTTTTTGTTTTTGCGGTGCAGGATGTGATTCCACCCAAATGGTTTCATCTGAATAAGCAAAAGCATCCCCAAACTTCAGCTTCTCCTCCAGTTCACCGTCCTCATTGTCAGTTTTGTTGATGTGTTACACACGGTCTAGTGTATCAAAAGCGTATCAACATGTTAGTATCTTTTTATTGGCATGGTGTCAAGAATATCTGAGACAAAGATGATGAAAGATGTAGGAGTTTCAAAAAGCAAGTTTTCAATAAAATTTCAGATAGCTGACTTTGGTAAGATGGGTATCATTTTACTCGACATGACCGCAGGCATCTGAAGACACCACAGTCATGATTATCAGTGAAGAATTTACAAAGTTAGAACTACTTTTTTTTTTTGGCATGATTTCTTATTCAGAAGATTCAGAAGAAGCCAAAACTGTTAAACTGTTCATGTTCCCCAAGGGCTCGATGGTGACAAATATCAAGTTTTTATGCTATATGCCAAAATTAATTGATTGATTGTTTGTATTAGAGGCCCAGTTAATCAATCAATCAATCAATCAATAAATGAATTAATGAATATATATATATATATATATATATATATATATATATAAAATGTGCATTTAAAAATACATATATTTGTTTTTAAATATTTATAAATAAATACCATTTTTTTAAAAATGTATTTTTAAATATATGTAACAATTAAAATGATTAATGTGATTTTTTAAATTAATTATTTAAGATTATATAATTATTTATTAGTGCTGTCAAATGATCAATCTTTATTAATCACATCCATAAGTTTTTGTTTATGTAATATATGTGTGTGTACTGTGTATATTTATTATGTATATATATAAATACACGCACATGCATGTATATATTTAATAAAAATATGTTATATATTAAATATATTAATATATACAATACATGTAAATATATTAAATATTTTCAATATATATACTGTATGTGTGTATTTATATATACATAATAAATATACACAGAACACACACATATATTACATAAACAAAAACTTATGTATGCAATTAAACACGATTGATCGTTTGACAGCACTATTTATGTATTGTTCTAGAGACCCATACATAAATAAATACTTTATGTATTATACTTTTTAGAGTTTAAAATAATTTTATGATTTATAAGTATATTTTTTAAATAAAACATGATCATTTTTAATTTTATGTTTGATTTATTTATTGTTCAAAGTACCCAGCCACAAATAAATATTATTCATTATAAGTAAAATATGTTATTTAATTAATTTAATTTTAATTATTATTATAATTGTAAAATATATTAGTATATATTTTAAATTATTTGTTTATTTATTGTTCTAGTGACTCATCAAGCAACCAACTGTTTCTGTTAAATAGAAACAGATAGCAATGGAGCTATTCACACAGATGGTGAACCTTTGCCCACAGACAAATGTAGGTAGCTACTCCTTGTTAATATATTATGGTGTAATTAATTACCTTAAAAAAGAGCATCTTTTACTGCAAAGCCACAAACTATCTTCCAGCACGGTTAATAACCCTACAAAACCCGCTTCACGCATCTATTGTGTATTTTCTGTTAAGTGTGGGTGACAGTGAGTTTGATTTATTATCGCGCTACAGTTAAAGCGCTCAGATCCCGCAGACGCCGTCACCGATTCCCACTGTACTCCCTCTGTAGAGTCCCTACGGAGGCCACACAGCCAGGGGAGAGGAGCACAGCTGATATGGGACGCATCCCAGAAGACTTTGAGTCTGGAAGACCGGATGTCAGCACTTCTGAAGAACACAGCACATGAATATTTACGAGCGCTGCATAGGTAACAGTACACAGCTTATATGTGTGTGTGTGTGTGTGTGTGTGTGTGTGTGTGTGTGAGAGCCCCAGAGGGCCGTTGAGCACATAACACATCACTCTTCCTGAGGCCCACTCACCCTTGAGCACTATATCTCCTCTATATTCAACAGCAGTGTGTGTGTGTGTGTGTGTGTGTGTGTGTGTCAGTGCTGTAAGTAAATCAACAGCTGAAGCCTGCTCAGCAGAATCCACAGCGAGTCTCAGACTTTATAGAGTCAACGCTGAGCTCAAGTAAATCTACATGTCTATAAACACACTCACACATGTGTACATGCACTCTCAGAAAAATAAAGAAGGTACAAAAGCTGTCAGTGGGGCGCTGCCCTTGGAAAAAAAAGCAAATCTTTGTGCCTTATTTACCACTAAAGAGTGCATAATAGTACCTTAAAAGTGCATATTGGCACCTAAAGTGTACATATTAGTACCTAAAGTGTACATCTTAGTGAAAGGCACCACCCCAGTGATGACTGCAATAGCATTTTGCATCAAATTCAAAATGGTTGATCCCTAAAATGGCTGATGTAGTAAAAAAAAAAAAAAAAAAAAAAAAAAAAGGTGTATTGTTCAACTTGTATGCTGTACCAAATCTATAGAGACTAGTCATGTGATTTTTGGCCAAAGCATTCAGAAGTTATAAGCAAAAATGTCCATTTTTCATATCTCCTGACCACTAGGTGGTGCTGTGTCAAAACTGTGCATTTAGCCTCAGGTCATGGTTATTATAAGACACACTAATTTTGGTTTGAATATGCTAAAGCTTTGCAGAGATATAGCCTCATGTCCACTTTGGCGTGCTCTTTGTGGAATTCATTCACATGTTTTTCGAGAACAGTTTGACTAATCAACTTGAATTCCATCACTTTTTTTTTTCTGGCATGTTCTGAAGAGGATCTGGTTTCAGTACTGAATCATCTTGAGCCAAGGAATCAAAATAAACGATAATTTTGTATCTAGCCCATATGGTTCAAATGTTATTAGCATAAAAATGAGTGCAATTTTTTGAACTGACGGTGGCGCTAGAGATTTTGAGTTGGAGACTCCAAATGTGCTACGGTTAATGTTGACACTGTCCTTTATCAGTGTGCCAAATTTTATAACTTTCCTGCAAGCGGTTCTATGGGCTGCCATAGACTCAAGAAGAAAGAAGCAGAAGCAGAAAATGACTGCATTTAATAGGTTCCTTCACACCTGAAATGGCTTTAAATGACCAAATAGCAATTGCTGTCAAGTAGATTGAAACTGTTTAAGGAATGTAGTTAAAACATTCAAGGAATGGCTTGCTCTCTTTTTTTTCAATAAGGAATGACAATATTTAATCATTTTCATTCACATGCATCAATATAACAATATATTCAGTAATAATACATGTTTTTACTAAAACATTTTGATAAAGAAAATGCCACATGGAGACTTGCATGAACATTTTTGAGAGATTATGCAAATGAATCACTGAATCAGAGTACTGAAGTGATTCACTGAAGCTGTCAGTGTGAAATCATTGATTTGTGTATGACATCAGCATTTTGCTGAAGTTTAAATCAAAAAGTATATTAAAACAAGAAGTGAGAAGAATTGTGCTGTGGGAGTATTTATTAAACATAATGGTTAAATAAGAGACATTATTCAGCTAACACTGTCAACAAAATAATAACTGTTATCTAATATATGTTAAATATCACCCAGCTCTCATAGAGAGACAGATGAACAATCAGGAAACAATCTTTTGAATCGCACGCGCGCACACACACACACGCATGCACGCACATACACTCATACACACACGATGCAAATACACACACACGCACGCACGCACACTCACAATGCACATACACACGCACGCACACACACACACACCCACGCACGCACGCACACACACACACAGACACACACACGCACGATGCACACACACTCACAGAGGTGATGGAGCAGGTGTGTGATTAATAGCACTCTGCTCTCCATCAAACACACTGAGACAAAAAGGAAAAGAGATCAGTGTGTGTGTATGTGTGTGTGTGTGTGTGCACTTTCAGATTCAAGATCTGGTAGATTTATAACCCGTCTGTATTCCTCTTCCCTCAGTATCAGCTGATGTCACTCACACACACACACACACACACACACACACACAGAGTCTAGTACTGAGAAGTTTCCACAAATCAATTCATTTGAACATTTTGTTACAATGAACCAGTTAAATCTTCAATAATCACCAGCAGCAGTTCATCGGTTCTCCTATTTGATCGTGTGTTACCAAACATACATATGGTTCACATGGTTTAAACACGTTTAATGTATACTCAAGTGGCAGTAGAAAACATTTTACACACAGAAAAACACTTCAGTGAAATCTGAATAAATAGATCATGTCAGTCTTCTATAGAAGTGCTTTAATGTACAGTCATTTGTTCATGCTGAATTCACTAATAGCCTTCCTACTATCACTGATACTAAATACTCACACGTTTACTTGATTTAATATTTTAGCCACTGTTCAAAGTTCATAAACGATACAAATATTACATTTATTTAAACCATTCATAAGTTTGGAGTCAGTAAGATTAGTTTTTTTTTTTAAAGATATATCTTGAAAAATAAAATGCATCACGGTTTCCACAAAAATATTTAGCAGCACTACTGTTTTCAGGATCAGAAATGTTTCATGAGCAGCAAATCAGCATATTAGAATGATTTCTGAAGGATCATGTGACACTGAAGACTGGAGTAATGATGCTGAAAATCCAGCTTTGATCACAGGAATAAATTACATTTTATTATATATTCACATAAAACGCAGTTATTTTAAATTGTAAAAATATTTCAAAATATTCCTGTTTTTACTGCATTTTTTAATTTAAAAAACAGCCATGGTGAGCAAAAGAAACTTCTGTCAAAAACATTAAATAATCTAAATAATCTAATTTAATAATGATAATCTCATTAAATAATAAATTGATGCAGCTCAGAGATGGCATGAATGCATTTACACTACAATTACATGTTTTACAGAGACATGTTTCAAAATAACATTTTCAGTATATAAATATGAAATGATATTTCTAAATATGAATTTAACAGATATTTACATAGAAAACAGCTATTTTAAATTGTAATACTATTTCACAATATTACAGATTTTATTGTATTTTTGATCAAATAAATTCAGCCTTGGTGAGCAGAAGAGACTTCTTTCCAAAATATTAAAACAAATCTTACCAACTTCAAACTTTTGAACAGTGGTGTACATCTAAACAGCACAGCTTCGATCATGAATGATGAAAGCGTGCGAGTAGCAGCATGAGGAATGTTAAGTTTGCTTCAGTTGAGATGAGAGAGAATGTGTTGAATGATTTCAGTCATTCATGAAGGCCTTCAGAGCAGTAAACATGAACACATTTCACTATCAGAATTCAATCAGTCCTCGTTTCCTCGTCCTAACGAGCTGTAATTCTGTCGCCTTTCACACACACACACCTCTGCGACGAGAGCGTGAGGTAACCATGGCGACCAGCGGCCTCTTCAAGATTGATGGATGACGATTGTCTGACATTGTCCCCAGACTCAGCATCACTTCAGCTCTCAATGTGTCCATTAATGCAGCTCTCGCTATCACTGCCGCCGCCGCAGCCATGGCAACAACACAACACTCACCTGTGAGGATCGACCCGCAAAACCTCGCTTTCCTTCCTCAACGGTCAATGCATGGACAAAAAATGAAACCCATCTATGAGGCCGTACAGTTATGTGGGTGTGGCTTAAAGTTCTGCAGTACAATATCTTCATTTTGGAAACAAAGAAATCCTGTGCAATGCAGTTTGGCAGTTCAGGCAGTGTAGAACATTTTCACAAAAGATTAGTTCATTTTAATTTTAGTTTACATTTTAGTAATCCGGTTACATGCTTTTCTCCTTATTATTCTCCTTTTTTACCTTTTGTTGATTTCAAGTATTTCCATTTAGCTTTAATTAGTTTTCCTTTTACTTTTAGTAATTTTAGTATTTCCACTTACTTTATTTCAACATTTCTAATTCTTAATTTTTTTCAAAATTTTTTCCCCCTTTACAATGCAGTTTGGCAGTTCAAGCAGTGTGACTAAATGTACAACAATTTTATTTATTTATATATTTATTACAAATTATTAGTTAATTTCAATTTATTTTGTGTTAACAATTTTGTAACATGCTTTTGTCTTTTTATTTTAAATATTTCTATTTAGCTTTCCATTTATTTGCATTTCAGTTTTAGTTTTCATAATTTTAGTATTTCAGTTTTTTTAATTTTATATTTACATTTAATCATTTAGCAGACACTTTTATTCCAGTGTTAATTTTAGCAGGCATTTTTGATTTAGTCTTAGTCTTTATCTTGAGACGAAAATGCTTAATAGTCTTAGTCACATTTTAGTCATTTGAGTCTTTCATAGTTTTAGTCTAGTTTTAGTCGACGAAAAGACATTGCATTTTCGTCAACTTTTAGTCATTACTTTTAGTCAAACTGCAGTTACCAACATTTATTTTGGTAGCTATTTTATATGTAGTATTCAAACAAAAAATAGTCATCAATTCTTCTCTCTTTAGACCAAATCAATTAAGCATATGAGAAATTTGAATCAAGGATTGAATTTGGAAAAACTGGAATAAATTTTTACTTTTTGGTAGAGATACAAATTAAACTCATTTTTCAGATACAGTAGGTTTACTTAAGTATACATTTATTTAACATCTTTTGTTCGTTAACATTGATGACACAGATAATTAGGAATGCTGTCCATTTAAGACGGAAGGTATGCATGTAATACTGACACACACTCAGTTTTCACCCACCTGTTTACGCTCACTTAAGCCATAATCGACTGTATTTACGTGAGATACTCTGACTCTACATGATAGACGTGTGGACTGCTGTGTGTGTATTTGAGCGCTGAGAACTGATCGCGCGCTGTATGAGAACTGAAGAAGTGGAGCGTGCGCGAGAGAGAGCACTTCTATCAGCGCGATTCCGCCTATCCCGCCTTCACTAACTTTAAGTTAATCGACAACGAATTGTGACTCCCGGGAAAAACGGGACGTCTGGTCACCCAGGCCCTAACCCTTCGGGTGCTGAGGCCATTGTTTCAGATCGCTAGTTCGCGTTTTGGTAGCCTATCCGTCCACTGCGGCTGCCATACTGAGACTAGATATGCAAACGCCCCTTATCCAATGACAGAGATGCACATTTTGGAAGCCAAGACAGTTAACTTAGCCTATAGGATGTATTTCGAATGTCCGTTAGTCCTCAAATAACATTTTAGTCCCGACTCGTCTTGTTAACGAAGACGCAGCATAAATTTTGTCATAGTTTTTATCATCGGATATTAGTTTTAGCTCGTCAACGTCTCGTCTTAGTCACAGAAAAAAATGTTCGTTGACGAATATTTTTCGTCGTCGTCTTCGTTGACGTAATTAACACTGTTTTATTCCAAGGGACTTGCACAGGAGGTGACATTTCTAATAATAATAATAATAATAATAATAATAATAATTATTATTATTATTATTATTATTATTATTATTATTATTATAAAAATATATATATATATATATATATATTTATTTTTTACATTCCTATGTTTGCCACTGTAACAAAATGTAGAATTTTTTTTTTACAAGATTAGTTTGTTTCAATTTTAGCTGAAGTTTTCAAAAGTATTTTATTTCAGTTAGTAGCCAATGCAACATTTCTAAAGTATTCTGAATTGGTCTTTCATGTACAAACAGATTTTTTTTTTTTTTCCCCCATAGTTAATGAGACCTGGTTTACTTGGCCGGTTGTGTGCCTGACTACACAAGCACAAGCACCCAGGGTGTTTGATATGTTTGTGTTTTTCTGAAGGACCACAACCTCTAAACTTGAACTAAAAAAGACACGCCCACAAACCCAGTATGTGCAGTGGGTGTGGCTAAGCCCACAGTGGGTGTTTCCATGTCTGATGTGGGTGTAACTCAGCTCAATGTGGGTGTGTTCAAGTGTGTAGTGAATGTAACTAACCCATGATGGGGTGTGGCCAAATGTGTGGTAGGTGTGGTTACACATAATGTGGGTGTGTCTATTTCTGATGACTGTGAATGCTTATTTTATTATTTCTAAAATTTTAGAATATTTATTAATATTGTAATTAATAATAGCTTTTAAGTTTTCATTTTAATTTAAGTTTGAGATTTTTTTCTTTAGTTTTTTGTTAATTTTAAATATTTCTATTTATCTTCAATTTACTTTCTCTTTAGTTTTAAATTCAGGAAATTTAGTACTTTTTTACACTAAAATAAACCAATGTTCAAAGTTTTCATCTGATATTCATATTTTATAGCAGTTTTGTTTCCATTATCAAAAATTTTGTAATAGTTTTAGTTATCGATAACAACACTAAATGTGGGCGTGTTTATGGGCGTGTCCAATTCTGTGATGGGTGTGTCACAGCCTCAAATGTGTGTGTCTCCAATCCTCACCATTCTTGACCTCTACTTCCGGACGTGACTCACACAGTGTAAAGATTTTATTTTAAACAGCAGGACCTGAAGGAGACCTGCAGTTTTCCCTTCTCACTTGCTAATCAAAACGTCTGTCAGCGATCTACTCCTCTCTCGAGAGCCTCGGCTGTCGACGGCGCTCCACAGGGCCTTTCTTTCATCCGTCAAAATTTATTTTCTCCCCCTCATTTTTCACTGTTTTTCACTCCCATCAATTGTTCTTCTGTTGCTCTCCAGGTAAAGCCGAACTCGGGCTCTGAATGGAAAATGTAAATGAAGCTTTTAGACTAAATGCACCTGGCTGAGGCTCCGTCCCATGTGACCCTACGCCTGCCAGACGGAGAAAAAACCCTGTGCTCGACCACACCGACACAACAATGGACTTCAGTAGAGAAACAACACCACAAAAACAGTCAAATAGCACTAATAGGTGAGCAACTGAAAAGAGTGCATGGCAGCGACTCACAAAAACTCAGCGGGCGTCAAGCTGCACATCAGATGCATCATGTTGGCCTTTAAAAATCACACAAAACCAACCGAAAGCAACAGTAACAATGCAAATACACCAGCGTGTGCATGTTTGTTCGGCGTGTATTAAGTCGCTCGGCTGGGAATCGGCGTTGATCATGGATCATATGGAGAGATAAAGACCGCCCACCCGCTGATCTCCCACAATGCACCTCACAGCCTGGAGTCATCAGCAAACAATAAACAGTCTCCACAGAGATCTGCTCCACATCCACCTGCCTCACACAAACACAGCGCACGTCTGTCTTCTGATTTCTTCAGAGCACATTTGGCACCTCCAACACATCCCGGGAAGATTTACATCATATAGTGTTATTTTAGTACCACTGAGATACTATTAGATTTCGATTTATACTATATCAGTTATTTTTGTATTTTCAGTTTTCATTTTAATTTTAGTAAAATATTTTAGTAATTTGTTGTGCATTTTTGTCATTTAAGTAATTATAGTTACATACTTAAAATTACTAAAAATGACAATAAATACAAAAAACTTTCAGTAAAATTAAAAGGTATTTTTAATACATTTTACTGTAGTTATTTCAGTATTTTAGTACATCCAGTTAAACTAAATTGAAATGAGAAATGTTGCCTTAAAATTTCAAATATATATATATATATATATATATACATATATTTCAGTTAATTATATATGTATAAGATTCAGATTTAAAAGTCTTTAAAGGGGTCATATAATGCTATATCCACTTTTACAAGTTGATTGTACTGAAATGTGTGTTGGCAGTGCCTGTACACAACCATCCTATAATGATAAAAATCCATCCAGTGTTTTTTTTAATCTCCTAATATGTTTTCCCCTGTCTCAAATCGAGCTGTTCATCTTGTGACGTCACAAGATAGGAGGCCCCTCCCACGATTGTTGATTGACAGGAGCGTTTCAACACAGACCCGCCCTGAGCGAGCGGTCATCATAGTCCGCCATTGTTGATACGCTGGAGCAGAATGGCGTCTAAGCGATCGTGGGGTTCTGTTCTTGGGTGTAATAACGAACACAGCAGTCGTTTTGATGTTCCTAAATCAGAACCGCTGAAGAAGCAGTGCCTGAGTTTTGTTTTCGAAGGGAATAGTCCCCCAGATCAACCTCAATTCTTTCATGTTTGCGCGAATCATTTCTCACCAGACTGCTTTATAAATGAGGGTCAGTTTAAAGCTGGTTTTGCCAAGAAGCTGCTCCTGAAAAAAGGATCGTTACCAACTATTCGTGTTCCTGCTGCACTTCCAGAAGAAGTGAGTGTAACGTTTTATTAACCTTTATATTAATCTTTGCTAATCGCTTGCATGTTTCACCATGAATGTGGCTAAAGTTTACACTAACTTTCATTACGTGAAATCAAGTGTTCATTACGTGAAATCAAGTGTTCATTACGTGAAATCAAGTGTACATTACGGCATGTTTTCTATGTACGACGTTCTCAATATAATTAATAATCCCACGTTTGTAATGAACAACGCGTTATGGTTATTGTGTTATTATAAACTGTGTACGCTGTGGTAAAGTTAACGTGGTAACAGTACATTAAGCTTACTTTTGTAGATGGTTTATAACGGTGTCTGTTACTGATTAATAAGTAATATTATGTGCCAGTACATACAAAGATAGATCAAAGTGACATTACGTTAACCAACCATTCAGAAACGTCCTGTTCGAGCCTTAATTGTCGAACTTCTTCGGGGCCATCATCTTGTTCCGTGTCCGACTCCGGTTCAAATTATTTTTTTTTTATTTTTATTTTTTTGACTCCGGTTCAAATTGATATGGTTGCACAGTGTCCTCAGAAACTCCCGCTGCCATTCTTCCGCCAAAAGATACCCTCAACTGTTGTCAAGGCAACACTCCACGTGTGTTGTGTCACGCCTCACTGAGCAGAGAGGTGGGGTGAGCAGAGCTCACGATCATTTAAAGGCACATGCACTGAAATGGCGTGCTGAACAGAGAGCTGTTTTTGACCAGGTAAAATGAGTGTTTTCTTACAATGCTAACAAGAATTTTTAATTAAAGTATATTAAAAACTTTTCATTTAGACCCTAAAGAATATATTAACTTGTACAAAAATGGCATTATATGACCCCTTTAAGTGCCATTTGAAATGTTCTTCTACAATTAGCATTTTTTTCAGGATCCTATGTTTATGTTCAGTTATTTCATTTAAATGGCAGTGAAAAGAACCTATTCGCTGCCATTAAAGTGAAATTACTGAACCTACACATAGGAGCGTGAAAAAAGTCTAATTTTAGAAAATTTCAAATGGCACTTAGAGGCTTTTGCATCTGAACTCTTCATAAATTAACTTGCAATGTTATAAATCAATGTTCATTTTATTTCATTTCAAGAAACAAAAAAGTTATTTGTATGGTTTTATTTAACTTAAAACTAAAACCCTTGGTTAACACTTGAAGCTTTTATACAGTACATAATGCATTATAAAAATATTTTTAATGCATTAATTAGGCTGTGTAATGCACATTATAATACGTTACAACACTTATTTATTCATTGTTACACTTTTAGTATAATGCATTAAAACATAATAATCAACCAATTTCAGATTTCGAACATTATAATGCATTTTAACTTTGGTTACAGTTATTTATTTATAATTCATTATACGTAATAGCTTCAAGTGTTAGCGTTTATGTTTCTGTAGAGTGGATTGCTGGTTTTCACCATGCTAAATGACAAAAAACACATTAATAAGATATATTTACCTATTTAGGGGTGTTCGTAATACTGTTGTTCATTTGTAAAACATATGTTAACGATATGTTAACAATACACAGTTGTTGCAATGTGTAAATTGATGCATTGAAGCGAGCACAAAAATGGTTGTGTAAACAATTTCTGCAGTGATCGGCATGCAGTGTTTTCACGCGCTGACAGATGAATAGTCTGATGTTTACATCTAGGACAGATGTGTTTGCGGCGTCTCTACCTTCACGTCCACGTGAGCCATGAGCACAGCGAAGTTGGTGAGGTGCGTGCAGGAGCAGGTGGTGTGCGTTCGGTTGGTTCCCAGCAGCCGGCAGTCCTGCGTCGACCAGAAGCCCGTCATACTGCGCTTCGAGTAGCTCCAGAACGAACAGTTGGGGTTGAAATTCTCCTCTGACTGCTGAAAGACGAGCAAGAACAAACTGCGTCAGAGAGGAAAGCAGCGAAACACACAACATAAGCGAGAATAAGAGTTGCACTCAGAGTCCAAAACCTTCAGCAAAACACTGGCCAAAAGAGTTTAACCAGCAGAACTCATCATTACTGATCATAAAACTGCAGGATGGATGAAAAAGACAAAATTGGATGACTGGCTGAGCCATTTTACCTATATTCAAGATTCAAGATTTTTATTTGTCACATACATAGTTATACAGAGTATAACCAGCAGTGAAATGTTAGTATATTTCAAAGACAATAAAAGTAATTATGAAATTACATATAAAGATGTACCGGTACTTAAGTGGGTAAAAACACTCTAGAGTTCAGCTATTGTAATTGCATTTAATATAAATTTCGACTATAATAAAATCCCATTTAATTGCAATTAACATGCAATTAGGTGTCTGAAAAAACAACAACAACAACAAGTTACTTGAAATTAAACAATAAATGAAATAAAACATAAAAAACAGCTAGTTGCCAAAGCAAAATTTATCATTTTGATTTAGTGTTACTTGATATTGCAAATAATAAAAAATAAAACTAAAATAAAAATGATAAATTAATAAAAACTATCAAGACATGTAAACATTAATTATAAAAAGCACAGTTAAATACAATCATTACAAAATATACATATATAAAATTGTTTATACAATTAATAATTTAATTAATAATTTATAAAAAAATATGCATTAATTAAAAATTATAGACAGTTACAAAAAAACACTAAAAATGACTAATATATATATATATATATATATATTTAAAAAATAAATAAATAAATAAATAAATATATATATATATATATATATATATACACATACACACACACACATTATATACATATATATATATATACAGTGTTGGGAGTAACGCGTTACAAAAGTAATGCATTACAGTAACGGATTACTTTTTGCTGTAACGCAGTAGTGTAAGGCATTACTAAGCAATTTTCAGTAATATTTTACTCGGTACATGTTCAGTAACGCTTGCATTACAACACACTTTTAGCCCAAAATTTAATTTTTTAAAAATTTAATTTAAAGTCGGGCTCCAGGCTTTTTTATGTCCCTAGGGCCGGGCTTCGGGCCAATTTTCACGTCATAGTTCAGACACGAGCTGGTCCTCGGCCTGTTTTAGGCTTCTCCTTATCTTTATATTTTAGACATCCATCAATTATTGATGGAAAAAAAATTGCCGCGCTGGTGGAAACAACATGAGTCTGTGCTGCCGCGACTGTCAAGAGCGGCTCGACGGTATTTAGTGTCCCGCAGCAGCAGCGAGCCGTCAACACAGTTGAAGAGTTCTGCTTCAAATACACGCAATAAAGCTTGCGGGGGAAATAGTAAGGATTCGTCATCTCCTCATTAGACGTGCCTTTAGAGAGAAGTGCATCTTCATGGATAACGATTATATTAAAGAGTTTTTGTTTTCGTTTTTATTTATTTCGTTAAGTAGTAATTTAAAGCTTTCTATAAATATATTTATCATGTCTGTGAGGCATGTATTCGTTGTCTTTCAGTTCATTTTTGTGAAGCGCTCCTGTTCAAGATAAAAGCAAGACGTTTTGTTGATATTGTGAGTGCACTCAAATAAAAGTAGACCCTTTACAGTTCCGAATGATGTATTACTCTTGCCTTTATGAGCAAAAATTACGGCGTAAGTTGTTTCCATTGAAAAAAATTGCAATTGATTGCGCTGGTGCCTCCATGCCCTGCGCTTTAGCTTCTACTCTCCGCACAAACTACTGGATGCAGCGCACATTTATTTAGGTTTAACGTTTAAACATTGTTATATGCTTGAACTGTTTTAGTATATCTATAGATTTTATTTTAGGCAAGTCATGATGATTTGAGAAGGCTAAATTGATCAAACATAATAATCAGCCTGCGGTCTGCCGCTGGCCGCTTGGTCGTTACTTTATGAAAGGAAAAAACTTATTTAATGAACAAAAAATGCTCCAAACGTTTTTCTAAATGAACTTAATAAAAAACCTAAACGAAATATAAACACTTTGCCATTACATACAAAACTGAACTATTTTAATAGCTGAAACATGAGCCGTTTTGAGAGAAGGGGGAGGGGGAAGACGGGCTCAGGTCGGTAATTCTGATAAGCTGTCGGACACGGGCCGGGATAGGGCCTCAGCGTCTCGGGCCAGGGCCGGGCTAAGGCCTAAATTTGAGGCCCGTGCAGGGCTCTAGTACATTTTGTCATTTTAGAATGTTAAGTTCTACTTCTGTACTTATTTTGGTGAAAGTAACTCAAAAGTAATAGAGGAGTCATGTAATGCATTACAATTCTGAGACAGTAATATTGTAATGTAAGGAATTACTTTTAAATAACAGTAATAAGTAATCTATAATGTATTACAGTTTGGAAGTAACTTGCACAACACTGTATATATATATATATATATATATATATATATATTTATTTATTTTTTTAAGAATATTATTTTCACTACTAAAGTGCAGTTCTTTAAGCAAATACAGAATAATTTAGAATAAAGTCGTCAAACTAATCAATCTAGCCTCCATTCTAGACCGAGACCTCTAAACTACAATATTCAACACAGACAGAATGTTTTTCTGCATTTTGGAGACAAAAAACCCCCTGAATTCTAAGGAATGGATTTAAACTCAGAGTAAAAGAATCTCACTGGTGGCTAAAGCATTATCAAATTAGCCAAAATCTATAACAAACAGACACTCCGGGCTTCTGGCTGTAGGTATTCTGTGGAAATCTGCTGATTCCTTGTGGATTTGCCGATATCTTCCTCCCGTGAGCGAATCCTACACACACAGACAGGAAACCACGTTCCCAGCTCTAATCGAGCCTGGAGCCAGAGATTCTGTGAGTGTGGCAATTTTTGGGTGGGTTTCAATAAAGCGCTTGGAGAAAAATAATTCAAGCATAAACGCTGGTGGCAAGGGAATTGGCAGATTTTACCGAGCAGAACTATTTTTTATCAATCATGACATTGCAGGATGGATGATAACAATAAAATTGGATGAGCCATTTTAACCATAAGACAATAAAAGTAATAATGAAATTACGTATCAAGATGTACTTAAGTCCTACTTAAGTGGGTCACAAAACACTCTAAGGTTAGGCTAATTGTGTTTAATATAGATTTAAACTATAATACATTTTCATTTAATTGCAGTTAACACGCACATGAAAACACATCCGAAAACACTAAATTCAGTTTGCACTCAAGTATATTATTTTACTTTTTACTTTTATTCTTTTCTAAGTCTATTACTTCTGTAATTTTTTTTATATTAGTGTCCACATCAATGCACAATATTGTTCTGTTTATCAACTATATCTTCAGCCATTCTACTAACTATAAGTAACTTTGCACCTATACGTCAACTAGCAGTCATTAATGTATTAGTAGACTGTCTGCTTTATATCTGCTAACACTTTATTTTGATTTTACTGACTGTATGTAACTTTGCAACTTATTTAACTAACCCTAACCTAACAGTCTACTAATACCCTAATGTAATGGATCCAGCTATTGCATCTGTGTTTTCCACATCACATAAATCATAACGCCCTACAGTAAAACGTCTAAAGTGGACAATCGAAATAAAGTGTAAACTGTTGTTCTTTCACATTTAGAACGATAATTAAAACTACATCTTTATCATTATAGTTATTATCCTTGTTGTGAGCAGGGCTTAAGGAAAGCAGGCCTGAAGCAGGTGCCTGGTGAAAAAACAAAAACAAAAACAAAAAAACAGCAAAACCATTACAAAATTTGTGGTGTCTGTTGTTTTTTTTTGTTTTTGTTTTCTATCTACCTTCTATCAGTGGCTTGTTAAAACCAATAAATCCAAATGGAATATGTCCCAAAACACACTACAAAAAACATTTTTTAATGGTTTTAATGGTTAAAAGTTGATGGTTTGTAATGGTATTTGTGGTGGAAACCATTAGAAATTTTTTGTAATGGTTCTATTGTTTTTTACAGAATTTATCACTCTTACTGGAGGCTGAAAGCATTAGGAAATTAGCCAAAATCTATAACAAACAGACACGCAGAGCTGCGATTCTGTGGAAATCTGCACGAGTTCTGCGGACACAGATTCCTAACCTGTCTAATCACGGCCGAGGCAGAGTTTGTGTGGTTTGTGTGTGTGATTTTCTGGGTTTGTTTCAATAAAATGCTTGGAGAAACATAATTCGGGCATAAATGCTGGTGGTGTGACTGAGGGACCCGCTGATTCATCACCTCTCCATCTGAGTTACTCAACCAATCAAACGCATGATTATTCCAAGGAATTTCCTCAGAAAAATGATGTTTTATTCTGACAACAAATCTCACAGCGAATGCAACACAAACCACGGGGCTCCGTACCTGAATATGTCGCACGGTGAATATGACGGGGTCGGACAGATAGACTTTGTTACTGTCTTTGTTGATGGTCGCCGTTATAATGGGAGAGTTGACGATGACAGAGTAGTTTGTGTTCAACGTCTCGCTGCTGAACTTCATGCTGGCGTTTTCAGTGGACAGATACGAACCCAGATGCTTGTACAGGACGAACGCCATCCGGATCTCCCCTGAAAGACAGAGCGGCTGTTAGTTTCTTTATGAATTTATTCAGCATTTTATGACAAAGTTCAGTTGTTTCAGTTAGTTACGAAAAATTTGGCTACTCAACAGAAGCTGAAAAAAGCCTCACATTTGAGAGAATCAAAGAAGTTGGTCAATCATTAGCGGAGTCTTGGGGCAAAATTGCCACCAAATCTGAGAAATTGATTGGCCCTGAATATGCCCTTGTTTTGAATATTTAAAACATATGCACACATGCAAAAGTACAGTTTTTCCCAAATAACAGCATAACTGCAAATGTGATATTGATTTTATACTACGGGTTAATAACAAGGCATTAAGTATCTTAGCATTTTAGACACAATACTGTTTTTGTTCTATTTCACAAGCAAAAATAGCTCCAAACAAAGCCACAGCAGAACCGTTGCACATTGTGTTTTGTTACTAAATGAATATGTTTTTGAACAAATCAGGTGAGTCAATGATTCAATGACTCACTTATTATAACAGTCACTTGTTTCATATTTAAAAGTGAATTTCATATTTCTATACTGAAAATGTTATACTAAAACATGCCTCTTATAACATTTTTCATGTAATTGTAGTGTAAATGCATTCATGGCATCTCTGAGCTGCATCAGACAGCTGGGAGCGTTTAGATGTTTTTGAGTCACTTCTGCTCACCAAGGCTGCATTTATTTGATCAAAAATTTGTAAAATATCATTACTATTTCAAATAGCTGTTTCCTATGTGAATATCTGTTAAAATGTAATTGATTTCTGTGGGTCAAAGCTGAATTTTCAGCATCATTACTCCAGTCTTCAGTGTCCTTCAGAAATCATTCTAATATGATGATTTGCTGCTCAAGAAACATTTCTGATTATTAGCAATGTTGAAAACAGTTGTGCTGCGCAATATTTTTGTGGAAACCGTGACGCATTTTATTTTTCAGGATCCTTTGATGAATACACAGTTTAAAAGAACAGCATTTATTTGAAATAGAAATATTTTGTAACACTATAAATATCTTTCACTTTTGATCAATTTAATGCATCCTTGCTGAATGAAAGTTTTTATTAAAAATAAGACTTTATATGCAGTTTCTGTGCCACTTTTGAAGTGCAAAGATGCATTTTATTGACCACGATTTAATTTGATTGGTAACCACCTTTAGGGTTTTATTCATCTTAATTTATTAGATGATGCATACTGTACATACAAGGTTAGAAAAACTTTGCCCTTATAAAAGCCCTTATAAAAATCCTCCTGGAAATGATTTTAAGTGGGCAAATATTGGCCCTTAATGGAAAATGTAATTTCTTTGACCGTGTGAGCAATCAGAGGGGAGCTCGTTTGGGAGATCAGCCACCTGCTTAAGCCTTTACAAAGCCAAAGCGACAGTATAACAAAGCAAAACTTGTTAAATCTGCCATTGAGCATGGCCTGATGGGGCATACCGGGGTTCAGCCGCACGTTCACTAAAAACTCTTCATTACCACATCACAGAGAGCAAGCAGACACCGTCTCCAGCTGATCGAAGCCCTGTTTCAGGCGTTATATTAGAGGAAAAGAGCAATGAAGTGAAATGATTTAAGCTTTGATTAGATGGGATTCGGTAGATCATGTAATGAATACATAACACCCATAATGCTTTGTTCCTCTCGCCAGCATTTACTGAGAGCCACAAAGGTTTCGAGTGAGCAAGAAAAAGGGAGGAAAAAAATCGATTTGATTCAGCTTTATTGAAATGTCATTAGTGCTTTACTGCCTCCTTTGACAGAGCTACAGTTCTGCTCGTTATTTTCGCGTCTCGCTTGCTTTTTTTGTGAAAATAAATGAAAAATCACCGCACCACCGCCTCCCTGTCACCTCTAGATCACTGACTCGCAAGAACACAAAACACAAAAGATTTTTTTAATATTTCTTTTTTTCATTTTAATTTTAGTAAAATAAAAATTATGTCGTGCATTTTTTAAAAATATAAATATCTATATAGTTTTCATTCATTTTAGTTGTTGTTCTTTTAGTACTTCAACTTTAAAGGAAAAGGAGAAATGTTGAAATAAGTTAATTGAAATAAGTTCAAGTTTTTTTTTTTTGTTTGTTTTTTTTTAGTTAGGTTTAGGTATATTTTACAGTTTAAACTTTTAGTTTTACTTCATTTAGTTATGCTGATTTTACTACAAGTTAAGCTAAACAAAAATAAGAAATGTTGCTTTGGCAAATAGTTAAAATTAAATATTAAAATACTTAAAATTAAATACAAAAATACTAATTATTATTATTACTATTGTTATTATTATTATTTCATTTTATTTCAGGTAATGTTTTAAGCATAAACTTTTTTAATGTTTTATTTTATTTCATTTAATGTTTAGTTAATTTTTAATGGTTTTAGTTAGTTTTAGTTATAAAATATATATTTTTTTCTCTCTAAATTTATTTCATTTAATGTCTATTTTTATGGTTTAATTTGTTTTTACTTTATTTAGTTTTAGTTATTTTAGTACTTCAAAATGAAAATTATAAATATTGCATTGGCAACTAGTTAAATAATACAAAATAGATCAATAGAAAAATTTTATATATATATATATATATATATATGTGTGTGTGTGTGTGTGTGTGTGTTACGTTATTTAACATATATACTGTTACTGTTTTTATTTATTTATTTATTTTTATTTCATTATAGTTTTTTAGAACTTCTAAATTACTTCACTAAAAGAAAATGACACATTTTGTGCTGGCAGCTAGTTTTTATTTTATTTTATCTTAGTTAATTTTAGTTTCAGCTAGCGTCACATATGACCGTCTCATAACCCCGTGTCTGCCGCTGTGTCGTGTCTGTACCGTTTCTGCCGTGTTGTTTGAGGGTGTTGGCTGACAGGTGGATGGCGTTCCCCTGGCCTCCCGTCTGTGGAAACTTCAGATCGGGAAGATTTCCGTCTGTGCTCATCCTCGCCACCTCCAGCTCTAAACAAAGACAAACACACACACACACACACACACACACACACAGTTAAACCAGAAAAATGCATGACAAGCGAAGACTCTAGCAATAACACACCACAGAGTTCGACAGAGGTATTTTGAGTTTAGAAGTATAATGAAAGTGCAAAAGGACTGAATTAAAAGCTGTTTTACATATGGGCTTCATCACACTTGTGTGCTATTCTGCAGTCTAATTTCATACAAGCATTTTGTGTGAGGAATTTAAATTGTAATTCACTGAAAAGCTTGATCTCTATTTGGTGTTCAATAAAATTGTAGCAATGCCCATACACAAATAATTCCTTTGAACAGATTTTTTTTTTCAATTAATCATTGAATCTCAATGATTGAATCAATAATCAGACTAATACAGTTCTCAAGGTCTCAAGTTCTGTTTTTTGCATATGTGGATTACAGAGCTAGATTCATTTGATCTGGATTGTTTAGTTCTTCCAAACACATCTCAGTTGTTCTCATAGCAACAGGTCCGTAAGACCAAAAGTACTTGGAAACAGGTTTATGTGACGTAAATAGGATTGAACTGCAGCAATTTCAGCGGAGGTGATGCTTGAAGTCTGTCACAGCTGCTGCTTCTGTCTTACAAGAGCACGCTGTTGCTTTCCGTTCACACTGACCACTTCTATACTTTTTCTCTTTCAGCCAATGCTCCTTCATGACAGTAGTTGAACCAAAAGTGAAACTTTGACAACGCACATTATAAAACGCAACGATGCACGGCATCGAAGCCTTTGCATCACATACTTGCGTAGATTCTGCAGTTTGAAGAAAAAGTTCAAACGGAGAATGAAACTCCTGCTGTGCTGTTTGCACAAATCAAAGCATCTCGCGCTGTCTGAGATTTCAACAGTGATTCAGCGCAGCTCTCTAATCAATGTATGAATGCACTGACTCACTGCATCACACCAGGCCTGCAGCCTGATTTTGGGCATTCATAAACATGCTTTCAGAGAAGCTGAAAAGAAGCCAGCCGCAAAATCCCTCAGCATTTACACAAACACTTATCAAACCAAAATTTGCATTAAAAATCCCAAAAGAGACTCTCATTCGGCAGTGGGGCGGCGCGGGGCTGCTTACCACCACTGCAGGTATTCGCCGCTGATGGGACAAAGGAGAGCGATAAAGAGCGGTGGGCAGAACCAGATGACTATAGCTTGCAGGAAATACTTTTTCATTCTTCCAGCGTCGCTGTGAAAAGCTTAAGACTGCAAACAGCAGGCCGAGACGCTGTTGTGCCTCGAGAGAAATCAAAAGCCTGTTTAAATAACACGTTAATCGCCCAAAATCTGCTAGCCAGATTATGAGCGTGAGGACAAACACGCTTTCCGTCAAGAAGAGGGAAATCTAAATACAATGGCGCGCCGTTTTTTTTTTAAAGCGCATTATATTCAACCGAAGGAGGAGGATAACAACCACTTCAGGGTAAGTTGGCAAAAGATGAGCATCCATTCTCACACACAAACAGGCTTTTATTTCCCCAAACGACTGTGTCATCAACACTATCATCAGATGGCAACGCCGCTAATCTTCTCTCGATTCTCCACATGGCGCGATGTTGGCACTCTGTGTCGCCTTAAAGGAATAGTTTGCACAAAAATCATAATGCAAACCCAGATCATCTGAGGAACATTCAGAGGGGTGTAGCTTCCAAAAAAAAAAAAAAAAAAAACTGAATAAAACTAGCCTAAATGGTGGTCCAAGTCTTCTGGAGCCGTATGATGGCTTTGTGCAAGCATGATACCAACATTTAAGTCATTAATATTTCTATTGATGTTAATTTCGATTTATGTTTGTGTGCATTCACAACATACAACCCAGGATCATTGGGGGAAAAAAGTGGCGATATTTCTAAAATATTACATTATGGTGCATCTTACAGTTTTAAAGTGAAATGTCCAGTAAGTTGTGCTAAAAGCACGTTCAGTTTTATCTGAAACATGAATGTGAATCTGGCAATGTTTTACATTGGTTGTTATATGTATCACAGCTGTTTGGAAATGAAATGCCTGGTTGAGTGGCATTGTAAGGTCAATACCCTATCGTGTAGGAAAATAGCATATTATCTATTCTAAACCTAACCAATACGATTTAATAAAAACAAAAATGTGATAAAAACACATTTTCTGAAGCAATCATGTCATTTTAGCTTGTTTTTGAGTCTTTGAGCTTTTTTATTGTGACTGGTTTTTCATAGAACTTGTATTTTAGCGCGTTGCATCTCAAATAGAGTGCTGTACCGGGTGCGCTGTTGAGCAAGTTTACTACATCAGAAAACCTGTATATATGGAGCTTGTTATGTGATGCAAATGTCAAAATGCTTAGTTTACAAATCATGCACTATGGTAAACGTGTTTTGAGGTTATAACATAGTAACTACTTGAAAATAAGTTTTTATTAATCAATAATTTCTCTGTAATCATAATTTGTGTGCTAAGGAACAAAAATTGTTGTTGTTTACAGACACTAGTGTTCATTTCAGCTGGAAACTGCAGTGAATTGTATGTGCACACTTTATTAATTTAGCAAAAATATGGGTAGAGGCAGTTTTTTCAATGAGCCTTGATTGCAAACAGCACTTTAGATTCATCGTGCCAGGTTTAACGTCAAACGTCACTGGTTTTTGCATGAGTTGGATGAATAATTCTTACATTTCAGTATGTTTCTCACAAAACATGTCTTGGAATACAGTGCAAAAGTCACATGGATCAGACAGGAGCACAAATGAAGGCTTTTTGAAGCTTGACCGTAAAAATGGTTTTTCAAAATTTTGAAGTAAACAAAACAGACTATTGGAGTGTTTTACAAGAAAATACTATTTTGTCTGCAAAATTTCACATTTATTCAATGCGTTACCTGCCATTTCTTTGAAATGAACTGTGAGTTTCTGAGTGAGAACTGTTTGGACACTGTATTTATGGAAACAGCATCTCCTTGTGTGTTCCACAGAAGAAAGAGTATAATATGGGTTTGAAATGACACGAGAGTGTGTAAACTTTTCAATTTCGGCTGATCTGTTCCTTTAACTGAAGGCTGCTTTTCGTCTCGTCGGTGCCAGTGACGGACTCAGCGGCCCCACGGGCCAAACAAACCATATAACGCTGCAAACTAACCCCATCAAACAGGGCCTGAAGGTCTGCTAAAGGTGTCACAGCCCGTAGATTAATCGCCACGCAGCACGGAGGATATAAAATAACCCTCGTAAAAAGTTTGTCGGGAGGGACTCCCTCCCCCCGCGGAGCCCAGCTCCGGATCCCTTAATATCAGGATAAATCGCATGCCAGACACGATAAATTCTGTTTTATTAATTCCCAAAATGTGACCATCTCCGCAGAGAGACGGCAGACCTACATTCTGGAGTTTCCATGGCAGCCAGACCGCCTTAAATCCCCGTCTTTAGGAACAGGAGATGCATCCGCTTTCATCCCAGAGGAATACACACACACACACACACACACACACACACACAAAACAGCCTGATCTCGGGAATGCTGACATTCACACTGTGATATTCACAAACAGATGCGAGCGGGACAGAAAAGCGTGGGCGTCCTCAAAACGTCTCGTCCGATTCCTCTGCGGGCTGAGAAACGCGTCGTAAACGACACTAAATTATCGCTCGGAGCATATGCTCACTCAGCCTTTCGTTTAAAAACGCTTAATTACGCCTTCCAGTGAATGAAATAACACGATTCGCACACATAAATGAGTCAAATGCGTGTGCTAATGGTGGTGTGGCACTGATATGAGGTTCTCTGTGATGAAAGCAGGTTTATCGTTGTGTATCAGGGCCGCTCGGGTTCATGGACGTCGCTGATAGCTGGATGTGCTGATCTCTGCCAACACAATCAGAATCAAAAACTGATGCTTTCCATAGATAAGCCACGCTTTGGTGTCACTTTACACTTTTTTTAATGCATTAGAGGTACAAATCCCATGTTTTTTTTTTGTAACACCCTGAAAGTAACAATTTGGAAGATGAGAAACATTTCATTTTCGTAATTTTTTACACAAACTGTAGTGATGACAGCATTCAAAGCTCAACCATGAAAACCTGTTATCAGTGTTGACAATGAGAAAATGATCGAGCATCTTTTGAGAAATATAAATGCTAAAATGATTCAACAATTTGTTTCTGTAATTTATGGGAAATATAAATGACAATGATCAAGATTTTTGTAATTTTTGAAAAATATATATAGTAAAATGATTAAGAAATATTTTTGTGTAATTCATGAGAAATATAAATGGAAAAAATAAGCAATATTTTGTTCTGTAATTTTTGAAAAATAAATATATAATTAAATGATCAAACAATTTATTTACTGTAATTTGTGGCAAATATAAATGACAAAATGATCAAGCAATTTTTTTCTGTAATTTATGACAAATATTCTAGTCTCGTCCGATTCCTCTTCGAGCTGAGAAACGCGTCGTAAATGACACTAAATTATCGCTCGGAGCATATGCTCACTCAGCCTTTCGTTTAAAAATGCTTAATTACGCCTTCCAGTGAATGAAATAACACAATTCGCACACATAAATGAGTCAAATGCGTGTGCTAATGGTGGTGTGGCGCTGATATGAGGTTCTCTGAGATGAAAGCAGGTTTATCGGTGTGTATCAGGGCCGCTCGGGTTCATGGACGCCGCTGATAGCTGGATATGAGCTAGACTATATTCGAGTTAGGCTAAGGGCTAACCCCACTAGACCAGTGATTCCATCACTCATGCTCTCAAACGTTCGCTCTTTGGAAAACAAACTGGACTTAATTCAACTCAGTCGGTCTACACAGCATGAGACAAGGGATTGTTGTGTGTTTGTTTTCACTGAAACATGGCTAAATGACAACATCCCGGACTCGGCCATTCAGCTGCACGGGCTAACCTGCTACCGAGCAGATAGAAACACAGCACTGTCTGGTAAGACTTGCGGAGGTGGCTTGTGTGTGTACGTCAACAAAGAATGGTGTAACAACGCTGTGGTAGTGACAAAACACTGTTCATCGCTGGTGGAGTTTATGTTTGTGAAGTGCCGACCGTTCTATCTGCCGCGGGAGTTCACGGCCATTGTTATTGTCGCGGTTTAGCATTCCCCGCAGTAAACACTAAGACACGCTTCACGAGTCGTACAGCGCCACTGGGCGAGCAAAAAACAACAACTTCACGGCTTTTTCATCATAGCCGGCGACTTTAACCACGCAAACTTAAAGACAGTTTTGCCAAAGTTCTACCAACATGTGAACTTTGCGACAAAGGGAAACAACACACTGGACTTTGTTTATACAACAGAGAAAAACGCATACAAAGCTGAACCCCGCCCCCACCTCGGGTACTCAGATCACATCTCTGTTATGCTAATCCCAGCATACAGACCACTTCTCAAACTTGCCAAACCAGTTCAAAAACTCATCAAAATTTGGCCAAATGATGCTACCTCAACACTACAGGACTGCTTTCAGTGCACAGACTGGAACATGTTTAAAGAGGCAGCCACCTACAACAACCACACAGACCTGCATGAGTACACTGAAACTGTGACTGCTTACATCAAAAAGTGCATTGATGATGTGACAGTCACCAAGACCATCACCACACGTGCAAACCAGAAACCATGGATGACAGCAGAGGTTCGTGGGCTGCTAAAGACCACAGATGTGGAAACATCTGTTAGATCAGAGAAAAAGCAGCCCTAAAACAGGCAAGAGCCAGATCTGTCCCATCAAAATGCAAAGGCCATATGCCTCAAAAAAATCAACAATCACTTCAGGCCACAGCTGCCACTGTATACTAAGCTTTTTTATACCCTGAAAAATCACTAATTGAATTCAGCTGGACACACTGTCCTGTTTATCACAACAAATGGCCAAGGTTATATTAACCACAAGGTACGCCATACAGTACGAGACCAAACGCGATTTCAGCAAGTCTCAAACAAAGTAAACAGTGTTTCCTGAAGCAACGGCAACTGCGTCAAAACACTAATGAGACAAGCAAACACATTCACGAGCTGCTTTTAACTTCCTTTCCCGCCATTGACGAGATATCTCACAATACAGACAACGCTTCCCTGCCATTGACGAGTTTTTACGGCAATCCGTGTTCTAGGTATATTACGGTAAGGAAAGCCCTAGCGCATGTCCTGAATGAGTTACGGGACTTCCGGGTCTTACGGGTCCGAATACAAGACGATCAGCATAAATGGAATGATCAGAGAACATGTAGATCATATATATATATATATGTAGATCATGTTTTGACCATTTTGAATCTGAGCAGGACGAAGTAGTCAGTGAGAGAGATGCCTTTACAGACACACAAACATCTCTAGTTGTGTATGGACCGGTAACCCGTCAATCTGAATGTGTGTGTGTCTGTTCTGTTTATTGAATGCAATTTCAGTTATTCATATAATTATTTACAGGTGAAAGAATTTGACATTTGAATGTATTTTGCTTGAAAATGCACTACTTTTATAAAAATGCATTTTTCTCAGTTTTTTGTTCAAAATGTTGTATTTCTGATGAAACCTATGTGCATTCAAGGGGTGATAAAACACATGAAGATAGAATAAAATAGTTTTTTTTAATTAAAACCAGAGGCTTGGTTCTTTATTTTGATATATAATATGTTCATATATTCATAACAGAAAATATTTTGAGGGCCGTCAAATTTAGGTGAAAATCATCAAAAATGCTGGCGGTGGCTGGCAACTTTTTAAAAAAACGCTGGCGGGGAAAGAGTTAACTTCCGCTGATAGACTGCTTCTCTCAAATAGTATTTCTTTACACTGTAAATAATAATAACAATAATAACAATAATAATAATAATAATAATAATAATGTCATGTGCCTATGATAACATCACTTGTGGAGTAATGGAGGAAGCAGAACAGGCTATATATGAGATCAGCTACACATCTCTCCTATGGCACATTGGGTGGGCTTGTTCATGGAGAATAGCAAGAGGTGGGCCTTCCAGATTCCCTCAAGGTCAGGAATCACTTCAATGCGCAGCAACAAAGCTTCCGTGCCTAAAGGCCTTGAGACTTGCAGATAATGAAAAACAAGTTTGTCATCTATACTGTGTATGAAAATGCTACTCTTCTTCAAAGAAAAATACTTATCTCTCTCTGGTGATAACACAGATTATTGTGGTAGCTTTAGAGGACAACACTCCAAGATGACATGCAGATATATGGGCCTTATGAATGGCAAGTAGATTATGAAAAGCTCAATGATCATTCATTTTAAGACCTCAAAAGAAGTTTTGTTTGCAGAGAGACACTCACTGCTGGATTTTCTAGAAGTCCTTCACAGAAAAATGGCAAATATGGAAAACATACAATGCTGTTGTATACAGTATGAATCTGTCATGGCATTTAGCCAGAGATTACTAGACAAAAAAGGTGAAAGTGGTCAGATCACAGATCACTACAAAGTGATATAAAATAACTGAGTTCATAAATATTATCTCCCTTTATTATGATACCAAAATAATTTGTTTTAGAAGTCACATATAGGCAAACAAGATGTTTAAATTGACTGTACTATAAATTTGGTGAGTCAAATTCATGTTAAGTTAGTATTATGGCAGAATTTATGTCAGGAAGATAAAACATTTTAAGAGAGAAATTGAAAATCAAAGCAGGGGAAGGATACAAGAAGATTTCCAAGTCAAAGATTGATCTCAGCTAAAGGAGATTGGAGAGGCATATACTATACAGCTATTGCCTGGACATGTGGAGACCATGAAGCCAGCTGGACGAAAGTTTTATTTGAAGAGATCGAAATCTAGCTTTTGGACATCAGACTAAACGGCCTGTTTGGCAAGACAAACACTACTCATTAGAAACATAACATCCCCGCCATGAAGCATGATGGTGGCAGAGTTATGCTGTGGGGATACTTCTCTATAACTTGGGATTTGATCTCTGACCCCAAGTGTAAAGCCCAAGCTACACAGGTATGGTTAACTACTGTATAACAGTGTTAAAGGGGTAGTTAGGCCAAAAATGAAAATTGTCATTATTCACCCTCATGTTATTCAAAAACCCATAAGCTCATTTTCAGAACACAATTGAAGATATTTCAGATATTCTCTAATAATTTTTGTCCAGCAAAATTTTCAATAAAATTTTTAATTAAGGCTTTTATTCATATATAAACATTGATCAACACACACACACACAGAGCACATCACATATGGTAAATGGAAGCTCAGCTGTACTTGTGTGACAGACAACAATATCAAAGACTTGTGTCACAGATGCACAATTATTTCATAGAATTTTTATAAAAGAAATCATACAAGGAACATTATGCTGGTCTGTATCTGTATTTATGGATTCAGTGCTCGCTTGAACTGATGGCTGCAACATTTAGGAATCGCAATGTAGCATTAAACATACAATACTTCGCAAAGAATTAGAGATTAAACCAGGCTTTTATAGGATGAGACTGATGAGGTACTAAGACACAGGTGAGTGCAATCAGTGATGAGTCTGATCAAAGGATTATGGGGAATGTAGTTTGTGAGAATATGAGAACAGTCTGGAGGGGGGTGCCCTCTTGTGGAGCTCACGGGCACTCCAGCTGGTGATTGTAACAGTTGCTGATGAAAAATATTTTGTATATGCAAGTTTGTAACCCAAACTTTGCTTCAAAATGCATCACAAGAATTTATAACCCAAGATGACATGATCACAAATAAAAATTACTTCCTTGAAGTGACCATTGCATTTTCCCTTTGCTATCGGACTTCAGATCAACTCCATATTAATGTATTTAGAATACAATGTTGAATGTGAACGCCTGGCAAATAGGCAACATTTCTTAATTAAGTTGTATTACCATGATTTGATACAGCTTTAATACAGCTTCCAACCTTCTAACAAAAGTGTCATACAACTTTTGAATAGTCTCCAGTTGAATGTTGTCTGACAGAACATCTGCCAATTGTTTGAGAGATGTTGAAGGAAGGAAGGTTTCTCACTCTTCTCTCCAAAACCATCCATAGCGGTTTGATGATATTTAAAGTTGGGTAATTAAGTTCTTAGTGCTCCAGCTGTCCAGGTTTTGTGATCATGACCAAGATTATTGTAATTTTGCATTTTTAAAATAGTTTTTATTTTTATATTGTTTTCAAATTTGCTATAAATTTCAGTTTCATTTTTATCAGTTTTATGAATAATTTTGTTAGATTTATTTATTTATTTATTTATTTTTTTTGTGAATGCATTTCTAATTAATTTTATATATTTTATTTTCAAGTTTTAGTTTTAGCAATTCAAGTTTAGTGGAGACTCCCAGTGTGTAGACCAAAGCAAGACATTTTAATTTAAGCTTTGTGATGCAAACGTACAGTGACACAAACTTAAAACATGTTGAGATTAATCAGACGTACAATAGTGAACGAATGCAAATATACACCAAAATGAGACAGTCAAGCCTGCACTCCTATTAAGGGTCCCTATGCAGTGTTTACTAATCCATAAGCACATGATATCCAGTGCTGGGGAAAGTTATTTTTAAAAGTAATGCATTACAATATTGAGTTACTCCATAAAAAAGTAACTGACTACATTACTCATTTATTCTTTATGGAAAGTAATGCATTATGTTACTTTTGCATGACTTTTTTGTCACATGGGCTGAAAAAAAGAAAAAAAAGAAAGAAAAAAAAAGTTATATTTCTGCCAATACCCTTCCACACCAAAAGTGAAATTAATAGGCCTCAGGCTGAAGGAAGTGCTTCTGCCTCTGCACTTCACTCCCAATTTCTCTCAACATGGGGATAGAAGAGATGTGAATGAATAAATGGGTAAACAAAGTAACTTGCATTACTTATTTGAAAACGTAAATCAGATATTTTTTTTTTTGTAAATTTAAAAGTAATGCATTACTTTACTAGTTAGTAATCTGATTACGTACTAATGTGTTACCCCCAACCAGTGTTGGGTGTAACGCGTTACTGTAATTAAATTACTTATCCAATGAAAAGTAAAGTAAGGGATTACTGTTCATTTTTAGATAATTTAATTACAGTTACTTATAAAGTACTTGCGTTACATACAGTAAATAATTTCGAAAGTTCTAAAATCAGTATTGAATTTGAAATCCGAATTTACCCTCTAAAGATAAAATTGAATGCAGCGGTTTTAACCCTCCGCGCGCCGGCTCGTTCACTTTCAGATTTTCGTGATTCACAGAGAAACCGTAAATACTCAGATACATAAGACTAAAATCAATAGAATCTAATAAGCTTGAAGTGTCTACATTTAAATGAACAAATTCAAATCAAAAACTAATATTTCTGATTATGTAAGCGAGACCAGTCTTTCCCGTATCTGAAAGCTTGAAATTTCTACTTTTATACGAACGAATTCAAATCGAAAACGAATATTCCTGATTATGTAATCTGTATGAAAGCGAGGTACAGTCTTTCCCGTATCTGAAAGCTGGAAATTTCTACTTTTAAATGAACGAATTCAAATCGAAAACGAATATTATCTGATTATGTAATCTGTATGAAACTAAAGAGAGGTACAGTCTTTCCTGTATCTGAAAGCTTGAAGTGTCTACTTTTAAATGAACGAATTCAAATCAAAAACTAATATTTCTGATTAAGTAATCCCTATGAAAGTAAAGCGAGACCAGTCTTTCCCGTATCTGAAAGCTTGAAGTTTCTACTTTTAAATGAACGAATTCAAATCGAAAACGATTATTCCTGATTATGTAATCCGTATGAAACTAAAGCGAGGTACAGTCTTTCCCGTATCTGAAAGCCTGAAGTGTCTACTTTTAAATGAACGAATTCAAATCGAAAACGAATGTTATTTGATCATGTAATCCGTATGAAACTGAGGTACAGTCTTTTCCGTATCTGAGCTCATTATATGCAGTCACCTGCGTGCAAACGCCCACACCTAGATACAACAAAAAAAAAAAAAAAAAAAAAAAAAGATTCATCTAATTT
>JAFVLL020019370.1:0-29669 GCA_021397915.2 Tor tambroides
TTAATGCTTTGTTTTACATCCTAACATTTTCAAAGACAGCTGTTTATTTCTTTATGTACATAGACCCAGTTTATACAATAACATGAATAATTTGAAAGTGTAAATATTATCTGGGAAATATTAAGTTTGTTACATTATTAATTTTTTTTCTACTTGTAGTACTGTGCTGTTAGGGTTAAGTACTGATTTATTTTATTATTTATTAATATTTAGTTATTTGAATCAATTTTGTTTAGTTTCTTCTTAGTTAATTTTTCTTAGTTTTTCCATGGACCTCCTAGCTTTCTCTTGCAGCCACCTGGGGTTCCAAAATTGAAAACCCCTAATCTAATGCGCTTTAACACGCTCATAGTGAAACCCATCTTAAGATGCGACAAGTGACGTGATGTGCAGTGTTCGGAACAGCATTACATTTCAGGGTTTATGTTGATAAGAAGTTTTCTAGCGAATCATCGTCAGCACCTGTTCTGCCTGTGCCAACTGAGCGTCTAGAAACACTCTCTGCAAATATACATGTGAATGAATACTGTGGAATAGTCAACACTAAGCCAAAGTAAACTGAGTCTACAAGTTATTCTAGTTTAATACAATAGTGGGTCTGCTAGAGAACGGTCTGCCCTCACAGACACACCGGCTGCTGCATTCATGCAAACAACAACATGCTTTTCATTCAGATGTCCTGTAACAAGAAGCTTCTAATCTGATGGAGTGCTTGAGAATTGATGTGTAAGTGAAGAGATTCCTTCCTGTGGAGACCTACTGTTGGCCATGGTACAGTAAACCGGAATGCCCAGAAGGCCATGTGTATTTAGAGTGTTGTTCTGTAACTTCGTTTGACATCAGATGTGGCCCTTCTTCCTTTTCCGCTCCTGTCAGGTTGTTCCTTCCTGTTTTTCATGGAAGTATGTCCTTCCACATACATTCAAACACGTGCCAACTTTCATCAGCATCCAAACGCTAAGGCTCTCGTCATGTTAATATTAAATGCCAAAGATATTATTTGCTTTAAAACTAGACCACTATGCTTTGAATATGGCATTCAAATGTGATCGCCTTTGATCGTGCATCACTTTTTCCATTTATTGGCCTCTTTATATAAGCAAATTCATCTTAATAGCACTATCTTCTTTTCATAAAGCTTCGATAAGCCTGCAGGCTCGGGTCTTTTCATTTTTAATGTTTATTTTCATACTATGTCCATGTGTTTCCACACTTGACTGTTTTTGCAACTGTTTCTCTCTTTATTAGGAATTCCCATTTATTGTTGATCACCTTTTGTGTTGTAACCCTATTGAATTTCAGGATCAGCATTTTCACAGATAAGATATATTTTAGATTATAACTGTTATAATGGTGTAATAGAATACACAGTGAGGGCTGCATAAGATGGCCCAAAAAATCATAATGTTATTATTTTGGTTAACATTATTTTTTTCCCCCTTGCAACTAATATGGTAATGTATTTAATAAATTATTATTTTATTATTTCTAAAATTATTTTATTAATTTATTATTTAAATTATTAAATTACTATTTTATGAAAATAGATAATGTGCATTTAATATTAATAATAATAATAATAATACATATATATTTTATAATAACAATATTTTAGTACTATATTAAACTTTTAAGCATGCAGACTTTATATTTATTTAAATAAATTTCAGTATTTTGTGGTTTAACAATCGGACAGGGCAATATAATGATGATTCCCATTTGAACACTTTCAAACCCACACTCGCAGACATGGGCTAATGATGTGCGTTTGACAGTGGAGTCTCACTTGTTGTATTCACACTGTAGTTCTAGTCAACAAAAAATCTTGGATCAAGTTACAGCTCTGTTTTGTTTGGTGCTGTAAGAGGCTGGGTTTTTTCCTCTGTGTTTGCATCTTTGTTGTTATCTTGCCTAATTGCTTTTGGGAACAATTCTCAACTAAAAGACTAAAACTAACTAAACAGGTTAGTAATGTTTTGTGATAGTGATTAAATGTTTATATTGCCATATGACCTAAAGTAACCTCTAGCAAATGCAACCTGCAATTTGCAGTGCACTCTGCAGCTGTAAAGTAATCATTTCTTTCCTGTGCTGTGGTCCTTCTTTAAATCTAACATTCCTGTATCTCTGTTCCAACTTAGCCCGCACCAGCGCTGTGATGGCAGAGTTTGGGAGGTTTTATGAGCAGCAGTACGCTGTGGCTTTGTTCAACAGCGTACGCTATGAGATCGAAGGAGGAGGGAATACCCAGACACAGCTGCTACATAGAAAGGTAAAACCCCCTATATTTCACCTCTTTCTGTCCAGTCATGTAGATCCCAGTGGGATGGGGAAAGATTGTCAAAGAATGGAAAAATAATGGCAAAGAATATTGCCCACTCCACGTTTAAATGAGATCAGAAGTAAGCCTTCCTGCTTCAGTTTTTCCTTTTTTCCCCCCCTTTGGCTCTGCTTTACCGTTTCCCTCATTTTGAAGGCTCTGTTGTCGTGCTTATCGGCCTTCAGTTCAAGATCAGTCACCAACACATTGTTGGCTGAAATGGTTTGAATGCATTAGGTTTGAGGGATGTTCTGAGATCTTTATCTCAACAAATGCACAGAAAGATAACTCATCAGCCTTCAATTGTGAACACTCCTCCTTTCTTATTGGTCTCCAAACTTTCCTGGCCTCCCTAATTATCAATTGTCCATGAAGTCATTTGATCTCTACTCAACACATAAATCTAGACCATGGCCAAGAAAAACGCTTGTGCACTCTCATATTTGAAGTCCCTCAGATGTTATGAGCCAGGACAGCTGGACTTGGAAAATATCTGTCTGCATTTATTTGTATTTAGTTTCAAAGATTAAGCGATTAACCGTGTTCAAAGGCATGTGCACCCACCAGTGGTAAATTCAGCATCCATTAACAGAAAGCAGTGGTTTTGATTGTAGACATAACACAAGCTTGAATGTCTTTTATCTACCAGTTGCTCCGCCCATTTCTTATTTTTGGCTGAATCACTCAGATCTATGTTATATAAACACATCTTGAGCAGGCCTTTTGTTATTTCAGACTGCTGGGAGTGTTTCACATTGGTGTTCTAAACACCATTCATTGTTTTGTTTAGTCATGCTTTCATCTAGTAAAATGATTTTGATTTGCATTCATTTAAAATGCGTTTGTTCCCACCACAGGACCCTCTGAAGAACAAGTCCATCTTCTCTGGAGGTTTGTTTCAGTATCTGGAAGAGAGCAAGAAATGGAGGAGCCGCTTTTTGTATGTGGGCGACTCCTACAACATCAGCTTGTATGAGAGCAAAGCAGTGAGTGTAAACCGCAGAGCGTGTTTGTTTTTTTTTTTGTTTTTTTTCCCCTAACTTTCACCACAAACATGCCCAGCTCAGATAATTAAATGTAAACAAAAGAAAAATGATATGAATGTTAATCTTGCATTACTGGACCTAAAGTGAATATCAAGTGTACTGCTGTTAGTGGACATGTTTGTCATTTCGCCAGCTGCAGAGTGATGCTGAGCTATCTGTTTCCTCTACAGGCACATGATCGAGGTCTCCACTCCAAAGGGGTCATTAACTGTGCTGGGTACAGAGCCCTGACCTCGATGGAGGAATACCTGGGGCTTCTCAACAATAGCCTGAGTGGTGAGAAATCAATTAATACAATAATAATTAAATAAACAGATAGAAAAGTAGCATTGTCAGAAAATACTATCAGAATTCTAAAAGATCCTAATGGACATGTAGCACAATATTATTTTAAATTCAAAGTAGGAACACACTATATCCAATAGTAATTTAAAAAATATTCATTTAATAGTAATATTTAAATGTTCAAATTTCAGTTTATGTAGTAGGGTATTTATTTATTTATTTATTTATAAGACTTCTTATTTTATCTCATAATATAATTATTTATGCATTTTATTTTATCTTTTTTTTTGGTCTAGAATAGACAGGATACATTCAGGATGAGTTCTTTTAATACTGTATACAGTGCTATATAATCTATTATGTCTAATCAGTGTAATTTTAAATCATTTATAATCATGGTCTTGTATTGTCTGATCTGTTGTTTTAGATACAAAGGCCAAAGCTGCCAGTGCCCCGTTTCTGAAATGTCCCACACAGTTTCCCCTCATCCTGTGGCATCCATACGCCCGCCATCACTACTTCTGTGTCATGACGGAGAAAGAACAGAAGAAGTGGCACGCCGTCTTCCAGGACTGTGTGAGACACAGCAACAACGGTGAGTCACGGTCACAAACAAAGACAAAGCAAAGCATTCGTTTTTAGATTTAAGCCATATGTGCTTCTCTCTAAGTGTATCTGCTTTGCTGAGTTTAAAAAGACCTGTCTTGTCTACTTCATCTATACCACAATTACGGGAAACAGTAGTTCACATGTTAATGTTCATTTGCTGATTTGTGTGCACAAAAAATGCACATTGTCATGAGAAAGTTGTAGTTTGTCGGCCTAAAGGAGTCGATTTTGCCGTGTCAACTACTATCCAAAATAACCTTAAAATGAATCTCCATACAAGAGCATTTGCTGCATAATCATTTCTTTCTGACTTGTGCCACAGAGAGAGATGAATTAACAGCAAAATTTGACATGTGACATTTATCTTTCCTCCCCGTCATTCAAACATAGTCTATAGAGCATTTCTAGCTAAATATGTTCAGAAATATCTGCATGCCTTTGTAAAAATTCATAGTATTACATTACCTTCAACTCCACCCTCACAAATCACCCGTCTTCTGGCTTATCGTCATATTTCAAATCACACAGCAGGGTGTGTGTCTATGCCTGTGTTTGTGAGGGGAAGAAGTGTTTGTGTCACGGCTTGAAATGTTGAATGCTTTTGAAATTACTTTAAGGTGTGGAGGATGTTCCTTTTGTCATTTTAACTGATGCTAAATATCCCATGCAAGAACAGTGAACTTTTAATGCTCTTTATGACGTCTTTTTTTTTTTTTTTTTTTTTTTTTAAATTCATCATTAGAATGCATTGATATTATCTTCTAGGAATTTCTATGTAGAAATCAAATTCCAAAATGTCTTAAGTCAAATTTAATAGAAGTTACTATTTTGTTTTACTGTTCAAATGTTTTTTTAAAGAATTTATATTTTTTTAAATTTATATATATTTTTTTTTTTACATTATAAATGTCTTTACTGTGAAATGAATATTGTTGTTTCAAATAAATGCTGTTCTTTTGAACACACTATACATTAATCCTGAAAAATGTATCATGGTTTCCACAAAAATATTAAGCAGCACAACCCTTTTAAACATTGATAATAATAAGAAATGTTTCTTGAACATCAGATAAGCGTATTAGAAGGATTTCTGAAGTATCAAGTGATACTGAAGACTAAAGTAATGGATGCTGAAAATTCAGCTTTTCCGTCAAATATTTTATTACATTACGCTAGAAAACACATTTAAAATTGTAGTAATATTTCACAGTATTTCACAATATTATTTTTTGTTTTTGTTTTTTGTTTTTGATAAAATAAATGCATCCTTGGTGAGCATAAGAGATTTATTTGAATGGTGCAAATTAAAAAAAAAAGATTATTAAAAATAATTACTGCAGTTGGCGCCAATAGCCTATGCATTATGGGCGTCCCGAGTTCGAATCCCGGCTTGAGGACCTTTCCTGATTCCCCCGCCCCCCTTTGCTTCCTTTCTCCTCTACACCGTCCTATCATAATAAAGACACAAAAATTACTGCAGTTGAGTATAAAGTTTAAATCAAAAATGTTAAAAAAGTGTGTCTGAAGAATGTCTCACTATAGACGCTGACAAACTAATAAAAGGAGGTATTGTATTTATTGGGCGACTATAAGAATTGCACAACTTGCAGAGCAGCATAGCTCTAACATGTTGCCAGTTGTTGACTGCTAACTGAACATCCTCTGACCACATGTCAACACCTTCCCATAATGCCTTGGGGCACTCTCAATTAGGCTTGTCAAGGCATGACCGCAAATTACTAGTTTTGTGGATCACGAATGATAATGACATAAGACAATTTACGCAGATATAGGCTATAACATCAAATACCTTAGGGGTGTGTCTGATAAACAGTAAAGCTATATCACTCACGGCCTAACCTGAAGAGGCATATAATAATCATAAATTGCCCCCCCCCCCATTCCTTCTCACCTGTTTGTCCGCTTTGAGGAAACCCAGACCTCTCTGCTCTCTACAGTCAGAGATTGATCTTTTAAAAGTGGGACTGCGTTTTTCAAAAAACTAAGCATGAACATATGTTTGACTGCACCCCATAAACACAATCAAGCCTAGAAAAAAAGCAGTCAACCACCCCTTTAAAACATGATTTTTAAAGGAATATATACTAGATAAATATTTACCAGAATTAATTTAACAGAAAAATGTAAATGCACAACTATTTCTGAATAAATAAATAAATAAATACATTTTAACTATAAAATCAATTAATTGGAGATTGCTTTGATGATTAAAATTTAATGAAACAATTAAAATGGAATCCATGAAATTAATGGAACATTGAATTTTGTAAAAATAAAGCTGAATTTGAGAAAAACAAACATATTTTATATTGCCTCAACATAATTTTTGTTAAAATTTTAATAAATTGCTGTAATGCTGTTAAATAAGTTTCATGATTTCAAATAATTTGACATGCTTTTTGTATTAATAACATTTAATTCAACCAAAAAAATCTAAAAAAAAAAAAAAAATTAAAATGGAAAAAAATTGAATCCAGAAAAATTAAAATGGGGAAAAAATGGAATTTGGAAAAATATCAAATGGAATTTGGGGAAAAAATTTCATAGGGCATTTCATAGGGCCCTACATAGGGAATATCATTTGCATCAGGGAAGGGCTCTGCAAAATCCCTGAGACCTGCCTGAAGCCAAGGGCTGAATGACTTCAGGTAGTTGCTCCACATACGTGAGAACACAGCTCTGTGTTTTTGCTAGAGGGTTACCAGAGGGCAGAGAATATCAACCACATGCAAAGCTGTGGTATTACAGCAGGTGCTCAAAGTGCTTGGGTTTTATTACAGCACTGGAAAGAAATCAAGATGAATTATACACAAAGGCCTTTCAAGGGCCTAAGATAAAGCAAACCACAGAAACACTCTATTTTAAGCTGTTGGAATTTGAACTGGGGCTGTGTATGAACTCAATGCATGTTTTTATTGATCTGTCTAGCCTTCAGGTATGGGACTAAACCAATGGAGAGTTTCAAACATTGGGGATTCAATGCAAATGTTGCATTCTGAACATTTTTGTTCATCTAGTAATTGTATTCTAGTCATCGTTCTGACAGCCTGTGGTGGTGGTTAGTCATTTGTTTTGTTGTAGTCGTACCCGTCTCATTGGCAACTGGGACAGTTGGTAAGCAATCATATCATCACACCCATTATGACATCATAGTGTGGAGACCAATGGCAGAAAGAAAACAAACAGGTTTTAAAATTAAAGTAGAGGTGAATGTCAGTTTCATATATAGAATCGTAGACACTGTTGACAGTTGCAATACACAGTCAAACACAATGCTTTGAATTCAGCTGAAATTTAATAACAGCCCTTTGCGCTAAGTAATAGGCACACTGTGACCGTCTATTTGGGTAAAGCCCACATGTGAACTTGAAGAGCAGTGATTTAGATGTGATGCCAGTGTTGTTGTTGTTGTTTTTTCTTTATGTATCTCAGATGAGTCTTTTAAATAGATTATGCATTTATTTTTTAATCACCCAACTAGTGGTCGACCGATATATCGGCTGATATTTGGCATTTTTCTATGCGTTCGAGGCGGGACTTTTATTTTGACGTCACCAAGAACGGCAGCGCCTGAGCACACAGTGCTCACATTCTCCCTCTTGTTCGCTGTCGTCGTTAACAGGTCTGTCTAATATGGACAGAAGTCTATCTAATAATCAGACAGAACAGTTAAACAAAGGAATTAAAATGTATACAAAAAAGTATTATAACTATTGCTTTTGTATTATTAGTAATAGAAAAGCAAACATTATAATACTTTCTCGTTTGCCGTCAGCATTCAGCAAATACACATTTATATCATTTAAACAAATCTTTGAATGTATATTGAACACTTAATTTCACAAACCTTGCGAACTTAGTCGAATCCAGTTGTGAGATATTGTGAAGTGTGCATTTGTGTCCTGCATGATCGCATGTCCGTGCAAATTGAATGCGGACAGGAGAGTTCAGCTTCACTGGAGACATGCGATCGACAAACTTTAAACTTGTGGTTTCAAATTATGCTGCACTTTATGCATTTGCCCACTGCCATATTCATGTCATTTTCACTGTGTGCTGTATGTAAAATGACTGATACCTTGGCTTTATTTGAAAAAATATGATTCCCAATGCACACAAACTTCCCAGAATACTGAGTGCCCTATTGGTTACAGTGTTTACTTTCTTTTTAGTTGTATTTTTATTAAATATGTATTTATTTGTGAAAAATACATTGTCAACAAGTATAATTGTTTATTTCACACATTTATTTTTTAATCCATTTTCAAATGATTTCAAATTTCTTAAATATTAATTAAAATAAATCAAATTATATCGGCTTTATATCGGCTATCGGCTATCCTGCTTTCCAAGATATCGGCAACGGCATTGGCTGTCAGAAAACCAATATCGTTCGACCACTAACCCCAACCGCACCTTCCCATAAAGGCTAATATATTTCTTGGATGTGTTTTTTTTTTTTTTTTTTTAAATGACAAACCATTATTTTAATTGAAAGAAACTGAGTGTACAAATATGAAATTAATTAACTGATTTTTTTTTTTTTAAAAGTTAAAATTATTACTATATAGTAGTTATTATTATAAGAGTTAAGACTGAAAAATAAAAATAAAAAATCTATTTGTTTGCTTATTTATTTTACAATTTAATTTTGATTTAGTTTTTATTAATAATTTATTCATTTAAATAGCTCCTGGTGTAGTGATGTGGGCAGTCATATGTTAATCACAATTTTTTTTTTTCTCTTTTTAGTCTCTTTTTCTGCTTCGTTTTAATAGGTTTCTTTTACTGGGGTGGACATTTTACATTCTACAAGTACTATGTTTTCATAGTGCACTTAATTTTCTTCACTGAAATTCATTTTGAAAATTTGATTTATACATTTTATGGGCCCTTTAAATTAAAAAGAAACATTCTATTGTGTGTACATTCACTTGTTTTTGTTTATACTGAAACTAAAAATGTGAATATTGTTAATTAAAATATAATTAGTATGTAGTTGTAAAAGTCAGTCCGTGGTAAGATTTATGTCTGTTTGCTCTAGAGTCTAGACATAGCTTTCCTCAAGATTTGGAAAGAAATGTCATTTAAAAAGCTGAAATGTTTTCCTTGGTTCTCATTTTTGATTCAGTGATAAGAAGTTTTTGTTGAAACTCCTCTAGTTTCTGTGCTTTTAGCCCAAATGGGAAATGCTCCAGTGAACGGAACAGTAATGGTAAGAGTGCACACATGCGGTGGCATAGGAACCTTGGGAACCAACCATCCCAGGAGTCTCGGCTAACCACTGTGCAGCCCCATGCCAGAGGTGGCCCACGCTAAACTCTACCATATGTACTATTTTTTGCTCAAAACTCTCGCGTTGAGTTTCTCAGACCTGCCAGCTTGCCAGAGAAAAAGAGTGCAGCTTCTTTTTTTTTTTTCTCCACCTGACACTAAACACACACACAGTGAGCCACATTCAAATTAACTTTTGATGTAAGGTGTCTCCAGTTTGTTAGGACTGCTAGTTGTATTAACGGTGGATATGTTTCGGACGAGGGGGTTTTAATACTGATTTGGGGTTATTGTGTTTTATCGGGTACAGAACTCTAGGGACTTTCTACAAGCAGACTGCTGACAAACGCATCTAGTGTTTTCTCATGGGGCTCATGCCAAGAAAAGCTAGTTATTTTCTACTTTCCTCTATTCTGTGTGTGTGTGTCTCTCTCTCTCTGTCTCGGCCTCCCTCTCTTTCTCTGAGTCCTGGAAAATGGACGCTGAGTGGATTTCCTGTTCCTGACAGACTGTTACACACTCCATCCCCTCCATCTCTCACGGCTGGTTTCCTGTCTTTGTGTCAGCCAATCTGAAACTTACTGCAGCACGCAGATATACATGCTCCCCATCACCAACTCTAGTCTTATGAGTGTTTGTGCAGCTTGCCATTGCTCATGTCCATCTGTGTTTGTCTTTCCTTGCCCATATGTGTAACTTTATGGATCACACTCACTTCCCGCTGCCAACAGGAAAGCAACCCTAAAAGGTTATCTTTATCCCAAAAGACTCAAATCTCCCCAAATAACAGCTGTTCTGATAGACTTTTAGTAATGGCGAGAATGTGAGTGTTTGGTATTGTTTGATCATCATCTACATGGCCAATTGGAATTCTTTCATCACCTCTGATGTGCAGCTTTTATGCAACCAGTCCTACATCGAGCACATTATCCATCTTTACTACAGTACTGTATAATTATATCTCCATTTAAGTGTTTTTCCAATAAGTCTTGTCACGTTAGGTCTTGTGGATTCTCTGCTTGAGTGGTGGTAGCTGTAGTTTCCATCCACAGACTCTTAGTGAATGTAAAGGTCTCCAAGTGAAGATGAGGTCTTTTTAGTGCAGGTCCTTTTCTTGAGCACAACTTCTCATTAAAATGGTAATCTATTCCTTTTCCTTGCTGGAAAAACTAGGCTGTACCAGCTTAACATGATTTATAGTTGGTCCAAGTTGGTCTACCAGCCGTCACCAGTTTGGACCAGGAAAAAAAAAAAAATTAAAAGCTGGTTAGGATTGTTCAGGCTTAAATTCAAAAACTCTTGAGGCCAACCAAACTAAACTGTTTAAATATTGTTAGTGCAAATCTTAGATGGTTTTGTAAGAAATTAAGTAAATGTCTAGAAGGATGTTGACAACCTTGTTGAATATATGAGCAATAGCACAAGAGTAGTTGTGCGACTTATTGCTCTATATCAGCATGGCTGTGATTTGGCCATAGGTAATCATGACACGCTTCTATAACATCATGTTTCTTGATCTCTCTCTAGGACTGTCAGAAGAGTGTAAGGTTGCGACACCAGCTTTCACGGATGCCCTGCGGCTCTTCAGGCAGGCCAAGGGTCACTATGGCACCTGGGACATGATGTGTGGAAACCAAGCACAGGTTGGTGAAGATCATTCATATTCGTTCGGAACATCTAGCAGATGTCAGAAATAAATCATCCTTTATACAAAACAGGATGCTTTGCATATAAAATGCATCGTTCTATTGATTGTTGCATTTCATACAGTATGTTTAGTGAGTTTAAGGTGCTCCTGATGCTATCTAATAGGCCTTAGACAATGTCTTGGACTCATGTGAATAAGAATGTAGGTGAAATCAAAGCTTCCCTGAAAAAGAACGAGACAGAGAGGAGGAAAGAACAGTTCAGACAGCATTTATCCCTGTGCACTTCTGTTTTCCTTGGATCATTCGGATAGAGTTTCCTCTACATGTCCTCAATCCAGGCTTTATCCTCTGTCCCAGACAGGTGGGAGGGCACCCAAACTTTGGCTCAGGTGTGGCTAACACTCTTAAATGTACAATATTAATTTCACTGAGAACTTCAGCAGTGGAGAATTTGAGAGAATCTAGGTTGAAAAAATTAGGTCTACACGCTTAAGGTGGTCTACCAGCCTGACCAAGATGGTTTACAAAGTTAAACTTGACCCACCAGCTTGTAATTGCCTCTAGACCTGGTGATTTGGCAACTGACCATCTAAACCAACTAATGACCATAAATGATCATCTTAGACCAGCTAGAAACCATGCCAAACCAACTTCCATCAGGTGTTGATTTAAGCTGTTTTTTTTAGAAGGTAAAGACAGGGGCAAGAGACCATATTGTAGCTTTTTATTTTTCTCTTATGTGTAATGTTAGTCATGGTTTTATGCACCAAAAAAAACTGTATTTACTTTTAGATTGATATTTTCCATGCTGTATGACTCTTAGAAACTCTGTGACTCTTAAACTCATGCTGTACTGTTCCTTTAAGACTTATATATGTAAATTATCCATTATGGCTGGCTAACCTCCATGAGTTTCTTAAGTATTTCTTAAGTAATATTTGTGACATCATAATGAATCTTTTTGAATGACCCATTTCTCCCTCCCAAACTCATTTAAACACACAAACGCACCAAATACAACGTTTTACATCTTTCCATCTGACCTGAAGCCCATTTCTAAAAGACTAGCTCTTTTAAAGCTTTATCTTGATGAATCAGACTGATCACTCTGTATTTAAGCTCTCTACTGTGCTGGAGCAGCACAAACCCTCAATAATGTCCAAACCGCAGAGCAGAGAGACAGCTGAGAATGTGTCATTAGAGGGGTGAGTTATGGTCAGGTCTCTGGTTTATACTGCTGTCTCATTTTAGTCATAGTGTGCTAGAAATAACCTTTCTAATAGATTTAGGAATGTCTATCTTGCCTGCTTTCTCATGTACACACACAGATTTGAATAAAATGCAAACAGGCAATCATTTAAAATTATTGGATGCTGGTTGTCCTCACACCTCACGCTGTCTCATGCACGTGCACACACACACATAACCATACAGTGCCCTTAAACGGGACCTATAATGGAATTTTCTTTTTGTTTTTTTTAATCTCATAGTATCTTAAACTCTTATTAAACTTTTATTTTTCCCATAGTTCTTCTGTTGAAATTTGGAGTATCAAAGTATGTTAAGTATTAAATATTTTGTTCTCATAATAATTTTTATTAGTTAAATGAATATTCTTAAAATTTTTCCACTGCATGTGACGTTTGGTGTCAGTTAAACTGTGTTTAAGGTTAGCGGGTTTTTTGTTTGTTTGTTTGTTTGTGTTTGTTTTTTTTGGCATCCCTACATAAAATGTTTAGTTTTTTTTTTTTTTCAATTTCAATTCAATAACCTTTTGATAGCTTTCAGTGACAAACTGTCCATAATTTAAGTTAAATTGCCATTTAAATGCCATTGAATATCTTCTCCTTCTACTATAGCCTTAAAATCCCTTTTTTATTTTGTGCACATTCAGTCTGGTGTGTCACTGTTAGTCAAGACCTCACTTTTTGTGCATTATTGTCAAAGAGTTTGTTTTTACCAAATGAGAGATGGCATTAAATGTATTTTCTGGGGTAGTCAACAGCATAAGTTTTATAGCTTAGGTTGTATTTGGTTGTACCTGGAATATTTCTTCAAAAGCACACTCGCACCTTCTTAAGAAAGTGTTTGTTTTGGACTTTAAATACTGTTTGTTTTTTTTGCTTCCTTCCAGAACACACCCAGGAAATGTTTCTTATGAATGAGCTTTTTGTGTGTTTGTGTGTGTGTGTATAAAGCCAATTAATGCCTCTTTTCTTACACTTTAACCAAGGAAAAGTACTACGAGTTGTATATAAAGAAGGTATGTATATAAAGAAGGTATTGACATTGTCCGTGTGTGAGAGACATGGTCATTCCTCTTCATCCCGCCCTCAGCGGTGTTACAGGGCGTCACCGTCAGCCTGGATGTGACACCACATTGGAAACGGCTGCGTGGGCTGTTATTACTGCTGGGTGTGGGCCGTCTGTTTTTTGTTTTTCTGTCAGTGGGTCTGCGTGGTGTTACTGCCCACCTGGCCCCTACGTTGCTATGGAAACTGGGCGAGGGGCGGGGGTGAGAGCAATTCTGTACTATTTACTGTCGGATGAAATTGTCAGAAGCTCTTTGGATTTAAGAGGAATTTGAAATCAAGCCGCTCATCCAAACATCTTTACATGAAGTCCATCGTATAGTTACTGATACCAGTTTGTTCAGCCAAGCCTATAGCAGTAATTTGAGTTCAATTAGCCATTAGCCATTACTCATTGCTCGGATGCCTTACAGGTGACCAGCTAATACACCTCAAATAAATGTGTCAGTCAATCACTGTCAGGTCATAAAGAAGCCCCTTTCGCTGACTTCATTACCTCCCCCCCTCTCTCTCACTTTCTCTTCAACAAACATATTATTTGATATCAGGCAATATTAAAGTGTGAGCTAATCCTAATATTTAGACAGTGAACGTGTCGTGTTTGGTGTGTTATTTATTATAAACCAATTGTCCCATCCCTAAAAACACACATGAAAAGAGCGGGCTTATTCTTGCAGACATGTTTCTCGTCATCAAAGGTTGTTTCTGTTTTGGCTGTCATTGTTCATGCTCACTGTATTTCATGCAAAGCAGCCATCTGTGGTGGGCGTCTAAGTTGTGGATTTGAACAATAAAGCATTGTGTTTCAGGAATTGATAGTTTGACATTGTACAGTCTGCAGTCTAGTTACTGAAGATATGCATGCAAAACCACTGAGCTGTTAGCATGAAGTTAATGATGCTCTCGAAACGGCCTTATCAGTTTCTTAAGCACTATTCAAATTCTGTCATCATTATTTAAACGGTACTTCCAGTTGCTGTGTAACCAATGGCTTTTTTCATCTACGTCTGCGTGTTTGTGTGTCTAGATTCTTGCTAACCTGGTGATGGAGACTTTGCACCCTGAACTGAAGAATCTGATCGTGCCTCGGCTGAAAGGAAAACTACAGCAGAGACAGAGGGACTGGATGCTGGTTGGTTCTCATATGTAAATTCTGAAGCTGTGAAAAGAATCTTCTGTTCGTTTACACAAGTATTTGCAAACCATTTTCATGATTGCATAATGCTTCTCTTGGAAATAGATGTATTAATTTATAATAGATAAAAAAAAAATAGATTCCACATTTTCAAGCTTTGGAGAAGTATCATTTGGAATAAAAATAATTAAAATATTACTATTGGAGTAAATATTACTATTAAAATAAAAATATACTATTGGGAAATTAAAACATATATATATATATATATATATATATATCATTACCAATTGGTATAACTCTTTTTGAGGCTTCCATGGCTCACAACTCTCACAATTTTGACAGCCTTATCTGTGTAAGCCAGCTAGATTGTTACCTTGGTGACAAGTTTACCATCTTGTAATGTTCTATACATTACACAAACAAATCATTTAGGTTTGTAAGGCATAAAAACAAATGAACGTGATCAGCCAATGTCCTGAACATGTGCAGACTTTCCCCACTGACCCACGTTCTAGTTGAGCCCTTATTGAATTACTTTTGTCACTGGATTAAGGAAATCATTTGTACATGTATGTGTATATCTGCTGCGATTTCTTTGAGGTTTGTTTATCATCTGTTTGTTTGCCTTGTCAGATCTCAGATGCAGTATACAGACAGGTGCTGTCACAGACAAAAACTCAACACGAAGCTCTGGCTCAAGTATATGAGGTGGAGCGCCCCCGTCTGGACTCTGCTCTGCGCACAGATATGGATCAGATCATCACGTCCAAAGAGCACGTTTCTGGAAAGATCCGTGGTAAGAGAAAAACCAATCAACCTTCTCTGTGGAGATTACTAGTGTGTCATACATGGCCACACACTTCTGATGTTGCTTTAAAAAAAACTCCAAAGCGCAAAAACACATTGCCTGATTCATGACAGTTAAGATCTTAAGATGCTATAATTGTGGATGTATAATAGAAGTGTAGTGCTTTATCATCAGTCTTTTTGTTGTGTTCTGATGATTCAGTATTACAGATACTTCTGAATCTACACTTAATGATTGTGACTTCATTTAATACACAGATTATGCCACAATTTATTTTAACTTGCCCTATTCTTAGCTGCACTATTTCAGTCTCACATTCTTCCACATGCTCCTTCTTTCATTGGAATTCAGTCTCAAACAACATAGTTTGGCTTTAACCTAAAATGCTCTGACCGTCCTGCCATAATGTAGGTTTGGCAAGAGTACTACATTTTTCTTGTCATTTGTGGCTAGGACTGTGTTCCGCCCATAGCACATTTCAAATAACACGAGCGAAATGATCTTGACAGCCTGTTTTTGAGTATTTGTACAGATCTCTAAATTGCTTTAGAGTCCATCTGTGTGTTTGTGATAGCTCCTTTATTCTTATGGAATAATAGTGGTTGTTTTGACACGTAGGACAGGTGCTTTCCTACAATAACTTGTTCACCGATACCAGGGCCTATTATGTGGCCTAGAGTCATTGTGATCAGTCTTGAGCTTTCATAATTGAGTCTTTTCTAAAGCGTTTTTTGTTTTCACACACAATTTGAGGAGTCAGTGAGACAACACTTAAACATAAAAGTCCCTTGTAGGTCAGGATTTCTCTCATCCTGTGAATTTTCACATGTGCGCTGAACATTTCACATGAATTTAAAGCTTCAGTTTTCATGCAATCAACTGTAATTTAAACAGCTTTTTCCTCTATAAGGGGCGTTCTTCTAGTGCACTAATATTTGTCTAATCCTCTTCTTGAAGCATTGGTGTTGCCCCGTGTCGAACAGCTTGTGAGAAGCAAGGTTCAGCCCTACATCCACTCCATTCTGGAGGCCCTCATGGAGCCCACCAGCAGAGGATTCTCTGAAGTGAGGGACATCCTCTTCCGTGAGCTGGTGGAGGTCAGCAAGAACACAATGAACGATAGCAGCAGTGAGAAACTGGGAGAGGTGAGGCAGGACTTTATTAACAATGTTAGCAGAGCCTTTTTAAAGCGATAGCTAACTCAAAATCCTCTCTTCGCAGCATATGGACAAGATTTCCATGTTGGCCTTCCATCCGGTGAAGATGCAGAGCTGTTATGAGAAGATGGAGGCGTTGAACCTTGAAGGCCTCCAGCAGAGATGTGACGTGTCCAGTCCCTCTGTGTTCATCCAGAGAGCTCAGATCCTCATGAGACAGGTGTCTTTCCTCATTTTTTAAATATTCCATTTAAATATCTAAAACTTCTTGAAGTTTTGCAGTACTTGGCACTGGCGCTTGAAATTGATTTGATATTAATCATTCCATAGCCTGCATTCATTTTTCTGGTGCCTACCAACAAAATAAAAAACAAGCATTCACATCCATTTAGCAGTGAGGCCAAGAGCATGAATCAATGAGAAAAATGGCTAAAGCATATTAAAGAGAAAGCAGTTTATTGGTAATGAGCGCCACCCTGAGGTAATACATCTTATTGCAGGTATGTTGGCAGTTGAGACTCGTACTGAGATTTATAGTATACACTGTTGTCTGACAGCTAATTTAAAAAAAAATTCAAAAAAGCTAGTGAAACACATCACATCTATCTATATGTCTGTATGTCTATCAGTCGATCTATCTATTCAGTTTTGCTATATAATATCCCATGGTCATTTAGTATTATATGCACGCAGAAAATGTGCATACTGATTACTTTTACTTTGTGGTATGTTATTCCAAAATAGCCTTTGTCCTTTAGAATTATATAATTTTTACAAATAAGCCATCAAAGTTGATGATAAACCTTCCTGAAATTCCTCTATTGATGTGTGTAGCAAATGGACAATGCAGTGCACACATTTGAGCAGCTGGTCCATCAGAGTCTAGACGGCCACAGTGGGGAGGATCTCTGCAAGACCATCCAGCGCTGTCAGGACCGAGTACTCAAAGTAAGTGTGTTAGTTGGGTCTTTACTCTGCAAAGCTGATACAGCTCCTGGGTCATTGCTGTATTAAAACATTTTTGAAGATCACCTTCATTTCTTCGTTTTAATTGTATTTGTTTATGACCTGCAGAAATATGACTATGACAGCAGCACTGTGAGGAAGAAGTTCTTCAGGGAGGCTTTGCTTCAAATCATCATACCGTACATGCTGAAACAGCTCTCCCCGTCCTGTTCTCCGGTTGGTACAAGGAATCAGCCTCTCTCTTTGACATTTGGAAGTGCCGTTGTTCTGTCATTTTTTTTTTATTTTTTTTATGAATTTTATGCTACACATCCCCTTGTAAGAAAAAAAAAAACAGGTCATTTTTCCTACTGTGTTGCTATTTTAATATTTCTCAGATATTAATGGGGGCTCAGGTCAAAAATGTCACCAAAAGAGAGAAAATGACCCAGAAATTAAACTGGTGACAAAAAAAATAAATATTTATTTATTAACTGGGTAATTTATTATTAATTTATTCAGATTTATTAAATTGTTGCTAATAATAATAATATTGATGCTGTTGATGATAGAAGTATTTGTAACCAGATAATAAAAAATATTACTGTTGTTGTAGTTTATATTTTTTATTATTATTATTATTATTATTATTATTATTATTATTATTAGTGATAAGATGATTATATAAATACTAAATTATCTGGTTACAAATAGTACTACTACCACCACCACTACTATTATTATTATTATTATTATTATTATTATTATTAATGATATTATATGTAATTGGATGATTTTTTATTATTATTATTATTATTATTATTATTATTATTATTATTATTATTATTATTTTGTAACCAGATAATTAATTCCATACAACGAGTTTGATTTATTTATCATTTATTTTGAATGATAAATATACATATTTTACACAAAATTAGGAAACATGGTGTGAGTTGATGTTTTATGGGGAAAAAACCCTTTTTGTCTTTGACATCTAGGATCTGCCCAAGTTCAAGGAGCTCATCTTTGAGGACTTCTCTAGATTCATACTGGTAGAGAACATCTTTGAGGAAGTGGTCCTGCAGTCAGTCAGCAAGGACATCATGATGGGTGAGTGTTTGCACAATATAGCACAGCCTGGATACCTTACTGCTTAAAAATAGTGTTTTCAATAATTCCTTTTCATTCTGTAGCTGTGAAGGAAGCTGCGGTCCAGCGAAGGCACAACCTGTACAGAGACAGCATGGTTCTGACCAACAGCGACCCCAACCTACACCTGCTGGGAGAGGACACCATCGACTGGGCTGGCCAGTTTGGAGGAGTTAAGGGAGAGAGGCAAGGTGGCGAAGTGACCAACAGGAAACGCAAACAGATCGTCTCCATGATCCACCTGGACGGGATGCCTCTGCCATACGAGTCCTGCCAGGAAGTACCAGGAGTGGACGGCATCCCAGAAGAGAACGAAGGGCAGACAGAACAAGATCTTGAAACAGAAAAGCCTGTGAACCCAATACAGCACGTACCCATCGAGAAAGAACCAGGTTCTCCTGACAGCATCAATGAGATCCGAGACCTCATAAACCCCGTGCTGGAAGTTGTCGAAAAAGACGGCTCACAGTTGACCAACGGGGTGTTGCCTTTGGAAGAAGGCGATGAGGTGAAGCACATCACAACGGTAACAGAGATCGTACCAAGGGAGTCACCAAAAAAGTTTGATGAAGAATTGGATACTACCCAGATCAAACAGTCTTTAGAAGAGGACCACTGTGTATCCACCATTGAAAGCGCCATTCAACAGATCGAGATCGCCATCCAGGAAGACCCCAGCGAGAACCTGAGCGAAGGTGCCATTGACTCTGATGGGGAATTCGCTCAAACATCTACCAACTCGAGCCCTCTTCATCACGATGACAGTGGGTTTCAGTCTCCAGCCAATGAGAATGTAGAAGAAGTGGAGCCTCAGCCAATCACAGACGAGGTGGTGGACACAGAGCAAGTGATGTTAACTCTGGTGGAGGGAGTGAAGAGTAGCATTGATTTAGACGCCAAAGCTCCTTGTGATGCTTCAGAAAAGAAATCAGAATTTGAAATTGAAAGTGAGATATAAAACATTTTATGAACTGAAAGTGTTTGCTTTCCATCAGCAACACTTTATGGTTGATATTTCAGCCAGTTTGTTGTTAATTTAATTTTATTTTAATTACAGTTTTATTTTCTGTTTTTCCAGTTAATTTTGTGGATGTTTATCAATGAGAAATTTGTATGTTGAATATTCTCATAGACTATATACACACAGATTTATATGACCTTCTGTGCCTTTTTTTTTTTTTTTTTTAATTTTATGTAACTCATGACTCCCACACTAATTATAATGTGGCAGAGGTTTCATAAACTAACTGTCATTATCTTGGACAGTTCCATTTCCTGTTCCTGTGCTCACTTGTTAGACTACGGTTTGGTTGCGGGTGGCGTAAACCAGCATGCTTTCACCTCTTGACATCAGGAGGTTAGTATTATAACTAATGCAAATATATGGACTTCACCTGAATGTACAGCGAAGTGACTTGGCGCATTAGAAAGGAGCTCGAAAGTACAATATTTCATAGGGGCCACCTGAAACTTTAGTCTTTTTTGGCTTCTGTTAATTGTGGAATATATTCAAACACTAATTGTACATGTACATGTACATGTACATTAAGCACCTACACAATAACTGTGCAAATGCATTCAGATAAATTAAAGCTTGCTTTATAGTGCTTGACTTTCTTTTGTGGTTTTAAAGTGAGCTAATTCCTATAGAATGCATTAACACTCTGTAATGTGTGTTTAGTGCTCACAGATGTGCTGCGACCCAGATTCACATCCTCCACAAGTTTATGGAAGATGGAAACCCCATTACTGACTTGCAGATAGAGCTTCATTGTAAAGGATTGAAGTACAATAGGTGTAGAAAAATCCTCAGAATCAGTTCACGTCTTAGTAGCTTTGTGGAAACTTTGAGGAGGAGTTCTGAGACATCATACAGGACTGGTAGGCAAAGGTTTGCTCTGGCATGTTGCTGTGGGATTTTTTCTTTTTTTTGTTAGAATTATTAAACCATTAATTCGTTACTGGACATATTTATGTTTTAATGTTTTATGCTCATTTATCTAACATTATAGCTCCACACATATTTCACTGGTTATTTATTTTTAAAGTGTTGTGATATTTTCTACATCTGTTCCTTTGTAAGGCAGCAACGGATAAATAAATGACAATTATTTTGAAACGTGTATGCTGTGTAAATTCATTTAACTTGTTACACTGGCATTCAAAAGTTTAAATTAATACAAAGAAATTAATACACATTAAATTGATATAATGACATCTAAGACTTACACTGTTACAAAAAAAGAATCTATTTCAAATGCTTTTCTGTTTGAACCTTTGATTAAGGTAATAAAATATATATTTTTGTTTCAACAAAAGTATTAAGGAGCACAACTAATTTGAACATTGACAAGAAATGCTTCTCAAACACTAAATCAGGTTATTAGAATGATTTCTAAAAGATCATGTGACACTGAAGACTGGAGTAAAGATGCTGCAAATCATAGTAATTAAATGCATTATTACAAATTGCATGTATTTTAGATTAAACAAATGTAGTCTTGGTTGGCTTAAGATCCTTCTTTTAAAAACACTTTTTTTCATTAGGATTTTAAAATGTCCTGTTTTTTAAAAAATAAAAAGAAATGAATAGACCTGAAAAGGCAAAAAGAGTGGGATTTTTTTGTTTTAATCACAAATCAATTTTTATTTTATTTTTTATAACAAACTAACTATAAAGATGCTTCTCAACTGTTATGAAAGATATTTTTTAAAATCATTTTTCTTTATTGCTTTTTTCTTTGTATTTGCTGCCTCTGTGGCAACGAAGTAATTTTGAAGGCATTCGCTATCATTGCTATGCAGATGATATTCAACTATATATTTCTTTTAAGTCTCATGAAATTACAAAATTGTCCACTCTTTTAAATTGTATAAATTGTATAAACATTATCTTCCAGAATCTGGCAGTAAGTTTTGGGAGCTCATTTTAGTTGATCTCCTATATCCTGAAAAGTCTGTCTTGCAGGATTGATTAAAAATGAGCTCCTAAAACTTACAGATTCTGGAAGATAAATTCTTCAAACAGTGGTACAAGAGGATGTGATGCTGGTCCTTCAAGAGTCACTCTCAACTTATCTGTCCATAAAGCCTACAAAAATCAGTCTTCATGTATTTCACACTTCATGTTATTCTTATTAAGTGAGGGCCATTTTAAAGATTTTTTTTTTCCCTCAAACAAAGTCTCTGAGAAGCTGACACATTGCACTTGTGGAGACTCCAGGAAGGTTGCAGTTCTGGAAAATGATGGTGTGTCCTGGAGACTAAATGGTTCCTGATGGTTTCTCACCTAATTCTTCACATTAATTTTTAATTCTTTTGCAGTTAATGTGTCTTTTCTTCTCCACCTGTTTTTTTCTGACCGTGCTGACCCAGTGAGCATTTAATTATTATAACTCTAGTAGGAATCTGAGCTCCTCAAATCAGATCCTGCTAGTTGTTCCACGCTCTAGATTGAAGACAAAAGGAGACTGTGCCTTTCAAGTAGTTGCTCCCAAGTTGTGGAATGCTCTTCCTCTGGAACTGAGATCTGTGGACTCAGTGGACATTTTTAAAAAGCAGCTGAATACTCCCTTGTTCAAACTTACTGTTGTCTAATTTGTTTTTGTTTTTTTTATTGTCATATCTATTTTTATTCTTCATTTTACACTTTTGTTGTAAAGCACTTTGTGACACTCACACTTGAGAAGTGCTGTAGAAATATGAATGAAAACCATGTGAAAAATGGCCATAAATGGGGTTTCCCATTATATACAATGCATCTATAAACTGTATCTAATTTGCATGTTAATGTGTTTTTGGGACAACATAGAATTAAAAAAAAAAGTGTAATAAAGGGAGTAATATTTGGCAAGATTTTCATAATATCTAATATTTCATATGAATATTGATATATAATGTTTCCCTATTCATTTGTTGTGTCTCCCAAAATGTGTAATAAACATGCTTTAAGCCCTGGTGTCCTCTACAGCGGACATGTATGAAATCGATGTCCAGTTTCATAACAGAAAGTCATATTTTGATTTAAAAACCCATTACATTTTTCTGAGATGTTGATTTATGACAATTTGAAAATTAGTCATTTTAAGTGATCATTTAAAAACACTATCATATTTCCATAACGGTGTTAAATTTGATCATTTCATTAATTGAAATGATTTTTAAAGGCCAAGCAGAGGGAGTGGTCATGGTGAAACATCCAATCATTTGGTATCTCTGAAAAGCCCTGAATGTGTTCTGTACAGGACATCCAGACTTTAAACTGTGACGTGTAAGGTCTCAGAGAAATCCATAAAAAAAGTGTGTGTGTGTAAGCCTTTGGCTAAAATGTAAATTCCAAATTTCTGTGATGCAACTTGGTATTTTTCTTATTAAAATGCAAAGACCATAGACAAAGGTGTAGACTTGTAATCAAAACCTTTAATACATTCTGCAATAAAACTAATTTCATTTAAAAACAATTAAGCAATGGAAAAAAACAAAAAGACTGCCTGGAGGAACATTACTAATAGCGCATTTGAATCATTGCTGTGAGGATTGTAGTTTCTAATTTCTGCTCCAAGTCAGTCAGTCAGTCAGTTTCCATGCATCTGTATTGCTGGTGAACATTAACTAAGGCCACATGATTTGCATTTCTCTTTTGAACCAATGGTTCAAACCATTGTTTGTTCTGCTATTCAGCAGTAATTTCCAGCGTGACACAAAAACGCCTGATCCTGACTCATTTAGGAAGTTTACTATGAGGTTAAAACTGTGATTTCCCAAAATAACAGAAAACCCCCAGCTACAGTAAAGCAAATCTCAGAGAAGAGAATTTAAACATTCATCTGTGTAACAGAAAATTTACTTATTAATTACATCAGTAGTTATAGAAAGTATAAAACCGGTCAATGAGGCACATCTCTGTTTAGCACAGTGCTGACTGTTTGAACAAGAGGTCACGTGAGATCATACAACCTCAAAGGTAAAATCACATGCATTTAACCCTTGAAATATTGTTTCTCCAATGAGGTTTAAAATCGAATCTCAACACTTTTGAAAGTTGGTTTTTAACCAATTTTACAATTGGTTATCGCCAAACTTCAGTTAAATAAGATTTCATGCATTATCTTTAAAAAACAACCCTAAAAAAACGTTCAAAATGAGAATCACCCCTGTTCAGTCTACATCTTAGTGATCATGGCCACACAAACCTGGGATCATAAAATGTTTCCTGCTGCTCTCGATCTAGAGTCCACAGTCAACTCTGATGAACATCTCGCGTTTTTGTTCTCTCGTGTCTTCTCAAATGTGATTCAGTAGAGGAAAAGCCAGAAAGTATCCCAAGACGGATCCCATGATGACCCCCAGGAAGATCCACACGTTGTAGGACATGACACAGAGCATGAGCATGTAGCCTAGCGTCACCTGCAGGATGTGTATGGAGGTCTGGAGGCAGTGCAGAACCCAGCTGAAGACAGAAAGAGACAAAACGGACATTTGTTGGGGGCAGAGATTCATTACGCTGCAATGCAAGAGGTATAATTAATCATCAACTCGTTGATTATCTTTCCACCTGACCGATTTTGATGTCATACCAGTTCTTGGAAAACATTTCCCAGTTGTCTTGTGAGCATTACCTCTTCTTAGCAGCGGCGGTGGTGTCAGCAGTGGTGGCCGTATTCTCGGTGGGAGCTAATGAGATCTCAGAGGGGCTGTTGGTCAGAGAAGAGCTTCCCTCTTGACACTTCATGACAGGGGAGAAACAGGACGCTTCGGGTGAGAAAGACACCGGAGTGGATGAATGTGTGATGGAGGATTCCTTCTGTTTTCCAATAGTGACCTTCCACACTTTCAGAAGCTCGTAGATCACGGTGAGCAGTAGAACGACAAAGACCGACAGCACCATCCCTGCAGAGAGAGAAATCAAGATGTATAATAGGCTTTTCACACTTTAATTTGCTATTCTAACTTTTAAAATTGAAAAAGTATAAAATGCTTTTTAACTCTAGGGTCTGAAGATCAAAATGTCAATATGAAAATATTTAAATGTAAACCCTTCAGGTTTATATAGCTAAAATCAGTTGTTAAAAAGGTAGTAAATAATGCTTAGTAAATAATGTTCAGATAAAATGTTTAAACGTAAATAAAAATAAAAGCCAATTATTTATATTTAATCTAACTGTTATATATAGCATTAAATAGTTCAATCATTTTAATTTTTAAAAACATTTATAATGTTACAAAATATTTCCGTTTCAAATAAATACTGTTCTTTCATACTTTCTATTCATCAAAAAATTCTGAAAAAATGTTTTAAATTGTAATATTTCACAATATTATTATTTTAATTCTTTTTTTTTTTTTTTTCAAACAAATAGTGAGCTTAAAAATCTTACTAACCCCAATATAGATATAATATCATTATCTGTTTGACTCCTTTCTTTGAACTGAAACCAACAGGGAACAAACCAAATCGGGAAGCTGTTGTTTACGTGATTCCCACAGTATGACTGAATACACACACACACACACAACTACAGAACATTCAAGCTCTACACAACAATATAATAATATACTCTATAAAGGTGAGGCATTTCTACAACAAAGAGCCTGAAGTCAAAACTGTGAAACAGCTGGCCCAATTTTCTGGTATATTTCAAGCTCACCATTTTCTGTTCAAGATAACAGTGACGCACAACACCACAACACCAGTCAAAGTGCATCTTGAAAATGCAATTCAGTGTTTATATTGTGTATTCTGATGTTTAAACACTATCAAAAGAGCAAGAGTGTTGTTGTATTGTGATTTGTTCTGAGATTTAGAAGAGTAGTGTCACTTTACGGTGCTTTTGCACCCATTTGCAAACTTGCAAATGAAAAGTGCAACCACCAATTCAGTTTTTGTGATACACAGAAGAAATAAAGTGTGGAATAGTGTTGTTTTAAGATACTATTATAGTGTTGAAGAAAATTCATTTTGGTTGATTTGACATGATTTTCTATATGCTCATGAAATATAGTGGAGTGTTTCTTTCTAGTTTCTGACCATGAGTGGAAAAGTACAGCTGCGGAGAGCTTGTGAGCTTGTAACCTTGAGTGCCTAGAGTGTAGATATGAGGTGGAGGAGCACCCTCCCTGTTTGTCGCACTCTGCAGCAACCTGTGTGTCTGTATGACTGTTGACCTTCTTTGCAAAGAATAAAACCTTTAAAAGACTAAGAGTGGGTTTGTCTCTTACGAGTTAGTTAAAATTGCCACAACAATAGTTTGAATTAGTTTTTATTTTAATAATTTTTTTATTTTAGTTACATTTTTAGTCATTTTGTTGTGTTTGTGTCATTTTAATGATTTATTTTTTTGTTTTTAATGCCTATATAGGTTTTATTCATTTTTAATTCAGTTTTAGCTTTATTAAATCAAAATGAGAAATGTTGTCTTGGCCACTAACTGAAATAAAATGTTACAATTCTTGTTTAAGTTTTTTACAGTTTTATTTTGTTTCAATTAAAATTTATTTTATTTCCATTAACTTTTTTTAATTTTGGTGAATATAATATATAACTTCAGTTGAAGGCAGTATATATAATATAATCATTTAAATTGAAGTAAATTAAAATGTGAAAAAAAAAAAAAAATCAGTGCAGTAATTGATGAGATAATTGTAATTTGTGCAAGAACTATCACTTTAATGTGAAGTAACGTGTACAAGAAAGCAAGTTAAACAACTTTTGCCTCTAAATGATAAAAGAAAGCAAGATGGTTTGGTATAAACTCAACTGTCATGAATGCATATTATATGATCATGTTCGGTCTTGTTTGTAAATCCCATCTACCTGCAGGCCCACGCACATCCCAGAAGTCAAACAACAGCGTGACATTGCTGGATCCTTCAAAGTGCATCTGCAATAGACAGAACACAAGAACTAATAAGCAGGCTTGTGATTAGTGACATGTTTCCATTGAGGGTTGACTGTCAACCCATACCGTGGGAAGAGTCTATAAACAGAAGTTAATGATTCTTCCATTACCTTGTCAAAACAGGTAATACAATCCTGCCAGTCTATGATGTTCAATCCTGGACGTCTGATTAACTGCTATTATCCATATCGCAATAATTCAATGCCATCAAGCTTTGCTTTTTGCTGGACTTGCTTGAATTACCCTAGCAACTGTCGGAAGACACAATATCTCAAAACTAGACCTGAGCAGATTTTGTGGCCTTGGCTTTTCTCAGTCCTTCTGCGGGTGTTAATGTTAAAAAAAATCATAAAAGGGTGGTAGAGGAAGCCTTACAATTTACTCGTGACAGTCACATTACAGGAAATAGCACCTTGAGGACTGACACTTTAAACTTGTACTAACAAGTGTGCTTCAGGAAGTACAGATCTGAGAAAAGTAGACAAGGAGGTCCCTGTTACGCTCTAGATGAACAACATTCCATGACTTGCTATAATCATGAGTAAATCTGCTGTCCTGTCTTCAGAAGCAAAATTTAGGATTTCCATCCAATCCATTCCAAGCACTGGAGAATTCCAGTGTCCTGCACCGCATATATCTTCTGTTCTGGAGATAGTTTTGCATTAGCCAAGTGGAGACAAGTGGCTTTTGATACATTTGTGCCCTATCAAGAACTTCCCAGTGTTATCTCGGAGCAGCTGTGTAAGCTCTTACATGAATACATCTTTTATTTGCTCTGTGAAATGCTGTGGCCTGGTCAACTTCAGTGTAAAAATAGGTCAAAAGAATCGTTTTGACCATTTTGCAAAACCTGCTACTTTTGTCCACGCAACACAAAAGGAGATGTAATAGAATGACAGCCTTGGTCATCTTCACTTTTATTAAAGGAATAAATATGCAATATAAATGAATGCTGAATAAGGCTGTCAATTCCCAATAAAAAAGTTAAATGTAATTTCCATGAATTATCTTTTTAAGTAAATATTAACATAACATGCCCTTGGTGTATTAAAATGAAATATGCATGTCCATGTAGTAAGAAACCGCAACAATTTTATCCTTTTTTAACCCACTAACACGGTCTTGGATTACAGATGCATTTATTTACATGTAAATGACAGTATAGAAATACAAGAACTATGAAATTAAAAAAGCTATTACCTAAAAAAGTCCATACGTTATTTAGAAGTGTAGTGTTGAACTGACTATAATTTACACGCGTGAAATCAATGAAATTACAGAGTCCAACTTACATTCATGATTAAGTCGCGTGCGGTCTTCTAAAGAGGAGTTCCGGAAAATTTAAGACAGATGACACGACCCTTGCCTCAAAAACACAACTTTCATTACCCCCTTCACCTCAACAGCCAAATTCGCCACATTTTTCCATGCCCGTACAGCCGAACAGCTGAGAAGCGTTCAGCTCAAACAAAAAGAGTGCCGTTACATCACAAGGCTTTATTTATAGGTGCCGAAAAGGATTATGGGAGTTGAAGTCCTCTGATGTCCGATGCGGAAATGACCAAAAACTCGATTAGAACTACATACCACTCTAAATTACTTTATAAATGCAATTTAACGTGTATGAAGACATGTTAAATACGGAGTTTACAAATACAACGGATTTGTATACATGTATTAAAGATTTTAAAAAATCATTCAAGGTAAATAATCCGATACAAGCTTTATAACCAATTCACAGACATAGATCGTGTATTTAAATACAATTTTGGTATAATACAACAATACTGAATGAATTAAGCAATAAATAAATACAGCTTTAATGAATTCTGTGCCTGACGGCTTTTGTTGATGTTGTCATCAGCTCGCGCCCGGATGAGGCTGGTCAGTCGGCTAAACCAAACTCCGTGAAATGAGGGGCTAAATCTAGATAGAATGGAGATTATCAGAAACTGGACGCAGTCAGTTCCACAGGATATATGTCCAGAAATTTCAAGAGGGTCTAACGAGATCAAAAGTAACGTTAGTGCTGGGAAATACATTCGTGGACAAGTTTGCTAACGTTAGTTGTTAGCCGTCGTTAGCTCGACAAGTAGAGGCAGTGTTGTAAGTAAAGAAATTGTTAGGAGCTTTTATCCAAAGTACATATTCAATTGTTTTCAGTTTTTCTGGAGATTACTAAACACGACCATTAAGGTAGGAAAATTAAATCAACTAATGTCAACGAACTGCATAGGACAAGATAAGAAGTGATTAAACATTGACAGGCCCGTTGTTACTCTACATAAAGAGTTAGTTATATTTTAAAGGGGCTAAAAAAATACCTCTTTAAATGGGGGGAAACTGGATCAGAAAAGAAACAAATAGTTGTGGTGGGGTTGTCATGGCTCTGGCAGCTGTGATATTCTCTTGCGTTTTGATTGGAGTCACTGGTCAAGATGGACAGCCAATGACTGCAGAGGAAAAGTCCCAAATCAGGTGAGTTTAACTGCAGTAGAGACTTTACTATTATCATGTGTACATTTAAGATTGTATGTTAAGTTTATATTTGGTGACCGTATTTGACTAGACAAACATTTCTGTTACGTTATACTCAAAGAGATGCCTAGAGGATGATGACAGGCTGTAATGCTTTATGTAATGGTAAACATTATCCATGTACTTTAAGTCCATGTCATTTTGGATTTGTCTGACATTAATTATGTTAGTACACCAATTATGTGTTCTTGGACTGTAAATCCATACATGACCTCATTGCCTCAGTGGTTGAGTCTTATATACTGGGAGAGGGTTGCTTCAGAACACAATGTTAACGAAAACATTTACTCAATTTAACTTAATGATTCAGTTTGCTGTCATTCTAATTCCTGTTTTAAACTGCTGAGGTGTGGTCTGTCTTTAACTAAGAGGTAATACCTTTATACAGCATCAGGGTGTGGACATACAGTAGCAGACATTTGATATGTTTGGTCTTTGGGTCCACCATATATCTTCATTTATTTATATATATATACACACACACACACACACACACACACACATATATATATATATA
>JAFVLL020019372.1:0-12522 GCA_021397915.2 Tor tambroides
TTTGGAATGGACTACTGTGTAGTTTTTAACTTATGGCTTTCTGGAAATCTGGCTTTCCTGTCAGGACTGTTGCTTTTACAACACTCAAATCACACAAATAAGCAGGCTGACTCAAGGAAACCCTTGTTGTCATGGCGCCAGAAAGCATCCCCCAGGGGCCTTCTGCCCTTGCCATGTAAAGGGTTGCCACGGTGATCTCCAGGGAGGCGGGTGTTGATGGATGTGTGGTGTTAAATGGAGGGGGCGAGTGAATGCTGAGAAGGTCGAGAGAACAAAAGCAGCATGAGAATGCACACAGAGAGATAGAGGCTACTGTGCTGTGACCCCATCACCTCCCCCAAGATCCGTCAGATCCTAAATCTACCTCCATCTGACAGTGCAGACTGAGAGAGGAGCCTCACAGACTACACAAACACACACACACACTCTCCATCTCATTACTTTTCTCACACAGATCCATTTTCTGCAGCAGTTTCAACCTTCAAATAGAAAGACAGACAGAGAGTGTTCTCAGATAGTTTGATCCTGGGTGGAATGTTTCTTGAATATCATATTCTGATGAGAGTGCAGACAGCATAGAGCTCCACCATCCAGGTAACCTTTAACGATTCCAATGAACTAGCATTTTAGGATCAGCAGGCATAAAATATCCTATCATCGAAAATGATTTGACTTGTCTCTGTGAGAGTGACAGCGACAGCGCAAAAGTGTCAGGCCAGCCCACCTTTTTTTTTTAACCAATCAAAAAAGCTCTCTATGTGTCAATCATTTGATGACATTGGGTTGGCTGACATGGTGAGCAGGGATTTGGAAAGTGACCATAATTAGTGGTTGAAACTAGTACAATGGTTGAAACCATTAATAAAGAGAGAGGAGAATACGTCTGCCACAGAGGCCACACCAACACACACACCAGACCCATCTGCTCCAGCCCAATCGATCAGCATCTCCAGAGTACTAATTGTCAGTACCTGCACCAGCTCATCAGAACATGCTTATAAGCAGTCACACTTCCCTCACTGTTGTCTGGTCTCGTTGATCATTACCGCTCAACTTACCTGACTCATAACCAGCGTTTACATGGATTATCCATCTCTCTTCCATCTTCAGTGTTCCTCTTCTTCGCCTCAGTTCTACTGACTGCCATTCCTCCGGTTCGGCCCTAAGAGTCATTGCCTGTGAAATCCAAGCTAAGTTTACTCCTCTGATCACCTGGTCCTTCACTCATCCTCTGCCTCATGCTTATATCAATAAATACCTCTGTTGATCTCATCACCTGTGTTGTCTCCTTCTGTCCTGTGACAATGTCTGTGTTCACCATCCATTACTTTATCTGTACAGTTTCTGTCCATTTGCTGGTTGGTCCATGGTACAATAGCACAATGATGCATCAGATGATAACAACATGGTACTCTGTTATACTGTTATACCATTGTACTAAATAATTATCATATTTATATACTATGGTATTCACATGTTTTCCAAGATATTTCAGTGACTACCATGACACTACCCTGCTACCAAAAAAGTCCAAAAAATCATGATTGTACAATGGTACTTTGTTGTTACCTTAGATCAGGTTTTAAATGTCCTTATTTAAGGTCAACAACTCAATGTAAATCTGTCAACAAAAATATATTCAATATGAGTCTCATTTTACAGTCTCTAGAATTTCTGGAAGAGCTTCTAGAAATGGCTGCTAGTTCTTTACATGAGTATGTTGCGGCATAGCCCCTATGCGACAAAACACATTCAAGAACTCATAAGGTCTAGGTATACATGCAAACCCATGAGAACTCTATTGGGTTCATGTGCAGTGTGCTAAACACTGGCAGCTCACTGCTAACAGAGCCCACTCATTTGAGTTATCTGGATCCAGCGTTGCGTTCCACATTTAGGGGGTTTGGACAATGAGGAATGAGAACACAGAGGCAGAGCTGCTATAATTGGATTTCAGCAGAAAAAAAGCACAAGCTCTTTTATTGTGGAGTCGGAGCGGTGAGATGTCTGATCTGCGACTGTGTGCGGCAGGTTTATGTTTGCTCACAGACACTTCCTTTATCCCTCAACAGCACAGGCTCTAAGCACACTGTGTGTCTGTAGCTGTCACAAATCTCTACAGCATGCTGAGAAACACAACACAAGCTGTCTCTCATCAACGCAGACACAGAGGTTTGTGATCTTAAAGTCAACATGAAATCAAAACTGACCCTATTACCTTCTTAATATGTGATTCTGGTGTTATTGTGAGAAATCAGACCATAAACGTACTAATCTGAAATGACTTTCCTTTTCGGCTGCCAAGCTCTCTTATTTTAAACTCCTCCCCTTCAACAACCTGTCACATAAAGACCAACATCCAATCAATTCATAATGGATTCTCAATTTCCAAAGTCCTGCCAGTGCTATTATTATGAAAAAAAAAGAAAAGAAAAAAAAATATGACTCCAAATTTACCTAAAATATGAAGTTTTTAGTTTTTGTTTTTGATATCGGAAAATCATAAAAGTTTCATGAAACATTAAAATGGCACTAGAAGCTAATAATGCTACAGATGGACTCGAAATAGACATAATTCTACCTGTGAAAAAGGACAGAGCTCTGAGCTCTACAGCATCAACATTAGAAACAACATAAAATGCAGAAATAAAAAAATAGAAAAAAAAAAAAAAAAAAAAATGAAATATCTTATTTTTTAATTAGTTTTTAGTCAGTACATTTCCTTTTTCTTTCTTTGTTCTGTGCAGTGTTTCAGTGCAGTTTCGTGTTGACATTGAATAGGAACAGGATTTTCTGTGCTTACTGCAACACAACAACTCAAAATACCCTTCAGTTCACCTAAAATGATTTATTAAACCTAAAAGCATGTCATAGCAGAGGCAATTCACATGTAAAAGTTTTTAAAGACGTTGTTGCTGATAGCCTTGTGGTTAGTGTGCTGACATACAGCGCAACTGTGCTCACGGCAACCCGAGTTCAATTCCTGTCTCGAGGTCCTTTGTCGATCCCACCCCCCCTCTCTCCACCCAATGCTTTCCTGTCAGCTCTTCACTGTCCTGTCTCATTAAAGGCATAGAAATCCCATAAATATAACTTCTAAAAAAAGTTTCTAAAGATAAAGTAGTAAAACAGGCTATTTAATTATAAGGGTCACAGGGGACTTTGATGAGAGGAACTTTGACAAAACTGTACAACATGGTCCTGTAGTCATATATGATGGATACCCCAGTTCTAGATTAACTCTTTTTAATGCATGTTGCAGATTTATTGTATGCAGATTTATAACCTGACTTTAACGTATACAGATTTGTGTCATTTTGGCTTTAAAAGACAGCAAGAAAATAAAACAGGGGTCTCATCAATACTTCAGTGACCTTCTAACACTTTAAACTGCTGCACTCTTCAGGTCACTGTGTTTGGGTGGTGCGAGGTTAAGAGGTTTAGAAAACTGAGGTCAGGAAAACTCTGTGGTCAGGAGGAGGTCAAAGGTCAACCTTAAGCCTATAAAAAAAAAAATAAGACTCAGTCAGTCAATGTAATTAGACAGAAACTGCCTTTAATATTCTGACACCTCTGACCTCGAGAGGCACACACACCTAAGTCAACGAGAAGAATGCTTGACTCAGTCACATGCTCTTGCTTTCATTTCTTTCTTTTACTGTTACTGAGATAAAACTATATTTATATTGTATTCGTATATGTAACATTTTTAATGACTATTAATAATCATTATTTTTAAGAAAAAGATGAAACTGTTTGACGTGCAGTTTTCTTTCCTGTGTTGACATATTTCCCACTGAAACAGAAAGTTGCAGTAGGGCATATCTAAGGGCTTTATAGTTTTTATTTAGCCGTGAACTTCGATTAGCTACTTCCTATTAATTCAGTCATAATTGCTTAACCCTTGTGCAGTCTTCGGTCACTTCTGACCGGAGAATTTTACATTTTGAATTTTTTAAAAATCACAGCTTCATTGGAATGATATGAAACTTGGTAACTTTTATGGCACTTGGAATGTGAACACAGAAAAAAAAATTGATGGCATGATTCGAACAGGCTAAGTGGGCGTAAAAAAAATAGTCACACTCATGGTCTACGGTCAAAAATGATCGACCATAGGAAATGAGAAAAAATAAAAATACAAAACAGTTTTGTGTGTACAATCTACAAATACCCCACAATGCAGAAAAAAAAAAAAAAAAAAAAAAAAAAAAAAAAAAAAATTGCACAGCAATGAAGGGGTGAAACTCAAACATCTAGAGTGCAAAATCAACACATCCATTCACACACACAAACTTGTACACAGACACACACCTATGAACTGGTGTGACTGTAACACAGCAAATATCTAAAATAAAATCAATAATTCAACTACAATGCAGTAAAAAAAAAAAAAGTGGACAGCAAGGAAGGGGTTACATTAAAACATCAAGAGTGTAAAACAGATACATCCACTCACACACACTCACGTACACACACTCACAGACACACAGACACACACACACGCATACACATAAATAAAGAATTATACACACTCAAATGTATTGGTCTGGCTATAAGCATATAGCCAAAATGAGCCATAAGACTGAAATAAGAGGTTAAAATCAGATCAGACCAAGAAGGATTAAGCTCTGATAAAGCATTCCTGATAATTGTTGTTACATTTTTATAGAATTTTAATGTTTTGTGTAACAAAATGCTTTCTGTGTTCAGGTTTGAATATAGTAATAATAATGCAAAAACCTACACTTCAGATCAACATGTAAAACAAACAAAAAAAATTATATATATATATATATATAAACCTTGACAAAAAGTAGTCTTTGAGAATGCATTAATATACATTTAAATCCACAACCTAATAAAAGTAAACAATTATTTATCAAAACAACTAGGGAATTCACAAGCCTCTCCATAGAGTCCTATACAGACATCTAGTGGTTACACCATGAAATTACATGTTTTTCTTTCTTTGCTCTCACCAGGAGGTGCTATTCTGCCTTAAAAACAATTTGATTTTAAAGGCCTAGTCTCTATTTTAATCTGAAATACTGCATTAATTGAAAAATCATTTTAAAATATTAGGGGAAAAAAAAAAAAAAAAAAAAAAAAAAAAAAAAACTGTACTACTTTCAATGGGAAAAATTTCTCATAATTATTGCATAAATATTAATCAGTACCATAAAATTCTCTCAAAATATAAAGGGGAAAAAAGAAAAAAATATTGAACAAAAATATATTATATTGATTTTACTGAAGAAAAAAAAAAAAAAGTTAAATTTCAGGGCCCGTATTCTTAAAGATTCTAAGAATCCTCTCAGAGAGCTCCTAATTTAGTTAAAAAAAATTCTACGTAGGAGTCTTAGCTTAAAAGCGATTCAGAACCAATCTGAGAGCAACTCTGAGGGAGGAAAATACAAAAATTTTTATCTTAGTGAGGAGGCGGGGCTGACCCCCGTTGCTAGCTATGACACAGTCTTTTGAAGAATGTGATTGGTTGGTTGTCCAAAGAAATAAAAGAGCGCTTTTAAGAGTAGGGTTTATTATAATCTTTCACTTTGAAATTACAGGCGTAATTTTTCCTGTTCTACCATACTCGCTCTCTCTCTCGCGCGCGCGCACACACACACACACACACACATTATATTCTTTATTTTTTATTTACCATGCTGTCATACATAACGTATTTCATAGGAAATGAACAGCAACACAATAAGGTTCTGAAAGTGCTGTAACAGACCCAAATCATCGCTGCTGCATAGTTGCATTTTTCTAGTTGCCAAATATGTTAATGTAGTTAATGTAGTGATTATGTCCATTTCTGGCGCTATGGCATTTCACCGCGATGTCGGAGATGTTAACGTGTCTCTAATAAGATCGGTCACAAACATGATCCCTGCACGATCTAATGTGTAGTGTCTTATTAACTCACTGTCATGCATTGTGTGCAACACATTTCTTCTCCCTCTTCATGTTTCGTCCATTTTCTCCACTGCTAAAGAAACTCTTAAGCCTCTTAAAAGTCCTCGTCCGTACTCCTAACAATTTCGGACCTTAAGACCTCTTTTAAGTGTTAAGATGCTTTCTGAATTACTTTTTTCTTTACTAGGATCTTTTCTTTAAATTTAAGAGGAAACACCCACATTTCTAAGAATTTTCTTAGAATTTTGTTACTAGGAGCAACTCTTAGCACTAAAATTTTTCATGAATACGGGCCCTGGTGTCCAGTCACTTTTGACTGTGAAGACCATGAGTGTGACTCCCAAATGAGGAGTGCACAAAATAACATTTTAATGAAAAGTCCCTAAAATTTTATATTATTACTCTAGTATTACAGTGTGTATGTTATGCTATTTATTTAAAGTTCACTTATAGTTCACCCATAAAGGAAAATTCTGTCATTATTTGCTCACCCTCAGGTTACCCACATTCTTCAAAATATCTTATTTTGTGTTAAGCAGAAGAAAGAATTTCATACAGGTTTGGAACAACTTGAGGGTAAGTAAATGATGACAGAATTTTTCATTTCTGGGTCAGCTATGATAATAGTTTTACATATAATAAGGCACTCAAAGCCATGCTGTATGGTGAATAACATTAACAACTCATAAGCTTCACTGTACATGGTTAGTAACTGACCCAATTCTCATTCCCTGTCCATATTATCCATCTTTTTTCACATTCATTCCAATTGAGTACTGACCCAAAACCAATTTCCTGTGCTTATTTGAATGACATGTGCTGCTGGTCAAAGACGGGCTCCCCCATTATTGAATCAGACTCACTCCAGAGACTCACACATGCAGCGCTGAATAATTGAGCAGGTGCTTGTTAACACAATGACACACTGACAAGAACTACATGCTTTGACTTTTTTTTCCATTTATGACAAAGGCAGCCATCAACCCTTCCAAATACAAATCCCCATTATACACAGCCAGGCGTTTGGGCATATACTACAAATCATGCATTTGATAGTAAAGCCTATTAGGACTGATGCGACCTAAATAAATAGAAATCATATGGGCATAATAAAGAAATCATGTGGGCAGACCATGAAAATTAAGAATTACATTTGAGGAAGTGAAAATACGTGTTTTAAAAAAAACAAAAATCAAATGTTGAGACTCATAAGAAATCTCAAGTTCTAGGTAAAACACAGCAGCGTTTCCTCTCTGAACCACCACCGATCTCCTGCAAGAGGGTCTTGTACTGCTGTGGAGGGCAGCGCGCAGTGCCAGTTCTTTGTTCTCCGGCTGCTTTAGCAGATTCCTCCTCCTTTCTCCTCAGTGAGCTCTGCCACACGCCTTCACAGCGAAGACAGGTGGCCTGATCAAGACAGGCGCGCTGTTCTAACCGAGCGGGCCTGCCAATGGGGCACAGTGCCAACTGGCAAACAGTGTAGCTGACTTTCCAAGCAGTGGGACACTCACACATATGCGGCACCAAACGCGCTCACACACATCCAAGCGCACACAAACACTGACACTCCCACAACACGTTCACAACACCCAGCGATGTGCAGTTCACTCTGACGCATGCACATATGCGCAAACGCACATGCTCTGCCTTTAAAAAAAAAAACATGCGCGTTTGTCAACAAATGAAATGTTTGCAGAATGCACACAGCCATGTTACCATATGTCAGCTCAGATATGAGACTCAATCTCCCGGCTAACAGCACTCCAACGCACATTAAAAATAAAACGATGGAACAGACCTGTTAAAGGATGCCATTACACTCACAGCAGGTAAACTCACACACAAACACACAGAGCCCAAAGGATCATAGGTAATCTGATGAATAAGAATTTTAACACCATCAGGGCTATTTTCCTTTTTAAACCATAATTTCTCATTGATATATACTTTTATTGTATTGAAAAGTGCAGTGTGTTCTTTTTTGTGTTGAATTCAAGAAAGACATATAGGTGGAACAACAAAACAGTGAGTAAATAACGACGACATTTTCACTGGCTCATACCTTAAATCAAGATATGATTTAGGATATTGGCTCATTCTTAAATCAAGCTCTCCTAACATACTACAAAGAAAATCCCTTAAAACCTAGAAGCTGAGCACTAAGCCCTAAAAGCAGCCCCTCTCTGTGATTCACAATCCTCACTGATACCAGCAAGCACTGCTGAACAAAACCAAATTACAATCAACTAAGTCAAAAGCAGCGAGCACAAAATGCATATCTCAGAATATCTCAGAGTCAGATTCTTACCATAGACAAATGCATTAACACAGCATTCAAAGGAAGTGTCACTTTATCCTTCACTTTCTCATAATGAACCTCGAATCACAAGTTGGAACTTGTTTATATTTTTAGTCCATTTTATTAACAGCTAAAATCCTATTTTTATTAGCAATCAATTTAAATTTAGGATTTTTTTTTCTTTGTGAATGTCATGATGCTTTGGTAACACTGCATACAAAACACCAATAAAGTACTTGGAAAATATAAAATGGAAAAAAAAAAAAACATTGTGTTAAAGAAAACCCTGCAAAATATAGACTGCGCACACACTAATACGTATCTTTATCTGCCTCTGTTTCACTATCTCAAACTGTTATCTTTTCCACATGATTGCTCTTTTGAGCTCGCTCTCTCAGCAGTGTCATCACTACACTCCTTGCACTTCCTGTCACGTTTAGTCAGAATTAAGGTCTTAAATAGCTGGAGATAGAGTTTATCGCTACATAAATCCATCAACTAACACACAGACACATTTTTTGTATCATGGTGGTGGCTTCCCATTGATGTCCGTTGTTTTGTTTTTATTATTTTTCCTCTACCTCTAAACCTAACCTGGACACAAAGCTTTCTGGATTTTAACATTTTCTTTAAGACATCACTTTTACGTTTTACTATCCAAACACGTGCGCACGCACAAACACTGTACTGAACATGAAATTGTTACAACAATGGCACCTCAGTGTTTGTCTGTGTATACTGTACTCCCTCAATATTTCTGAGTGTGTGTCTCCTCCCCATCCTGATGTATGATACAGTTGTGTTTGACCTTTGACCAGCGGTCACTAATTACTGCAGCCATGTGGCGGTTCGAGTGCTTTGCTTGCAGCTCGCTTGAGCACATCATCTTATTGGTTCCTTGTTCAGCCAGGAGCAGCACACACATCTCCTCCCCCACACTCATTCTCTCTCTCTCTTTGTTCACTTTCCCCTCCTTTCTCGTTCTTTTATTATCTATAAGTGTATCTCCACCACTTCTCTCTTTCATGCTGCATTCTTCAGCGGTGTGCTCTGCCAGCTATAACAACCTCCCTGACTACAACTCGAGTCTCTGCATTCCTGCCTGATCGGATCGCTCCCCTTATCCATTCATCACGAAGACCCCCGCCCTCAACCCCTCACTGCAGAGTAAACTCTGAGGGTCGTCTAAAGCAGCTCATTTGCCCTGCACAGGGTTACAGGGCACCCTTTAAATAACACATCAGAGTTAATGCTCAATACCCCCCACTCCTTGTGACCCCTGACACACAACTAAACTGTAACTAATAGGAAATGTTCCAAAGGCATTAGCTAATGTTATGTAAAGGTTGTGTAAACAGAACATCCTAATGTTTTTAATAGTGTTTGATAAAAGTTCTCATAATGTAAGCTTTTTTTTTTTTTAGGTAATAGCCAGGGGTACCACAGAAATGATCAGGGCCCCTTATCCTTGATTATCCTCACCCCTGGAATTAGCACATAGACATGTTAAAGTCATCATTAAATCAAAATGGCCAATTATTTAATGGAATGTTACAGTGTTCATTATAAATGATTCACCAGAGTGTGATTTTTTTTACATTTTTTTTTATTTAACCTCAATCTTTTATCCAAATAACGTCCCCTCCACCTCGCAACAACATCTCTTCTTTGACTGTGAGAGCAATTCGAAAGCATAAGGATCGGTCTGCTCTCTTATCGCTCTCGCGGTACTTTGATGTCATACACTGATCATTCTGCGCAGCACCGCTTCAAGTCGAACGCGCCTACTGTTTCATTCGGATATACGGCACAATAAGGAAGGAAAGTCAATTGCAACTTTCATTTCATGCCACCAAGCCAACTTCAATGAACTAGTGGTGATGAAATCTGACAATGTTTTCGCCTCATGTTGGCTGTGTCTGGACCAGAAAGCTACGCTTTTACACACCACACATACTACAGTTGACTGCAAATAAGCTCATGTGTTCAGTGCCTGCGTGTAACGAATTAACTGTCTATATCAGCAGGTATCAATAGTCTATATTTGTCATTCAAAAGGAGAAACCAAAACAAGGATATACTAGATGTAGGCAGATATACGAAACAAACAAAGCAGAGCTTGTTTACCATTTTAAATACAGAGTGTCTATTTACACTAATGCAAATATCCAGCCTTGTTAACAGAGGCTATTTACAATAACTCCGCCCACCAACGTGTGATTGGGCTAGTCAACACTATAAAAGATGCTCATTAAAGGGATACTCCACCCCAAAATGAAAATTTTGACATTAATCACTTACCCCCATGTCATTCTAAACCCGTAAAAGCTTCGTTCGTCCTTAGAACACAATTTAAGATATTTTGGTACACTAATTTAAGATATTTTGGTACGCTACGCTGACACAGAAATACAGAAAGGAGACGAACTGTTGAATAAATATCGTTATTTTTAATTTCTTTGCGTACAAAAAGTATTCTCGTTGCTTCATAAAATTCAGATTGAACCACTGATGGCAGATGGACTATTTTGACGTTGTTTTTATACTTTTATGGACCTTGACAGCGCAATTTACTATGCAGTCAATGGGACAGTCACAAGCCTCCCGGTTTTCATCCAAAATATCTTAAATTGTGTTCCGTGGACAAACGTAGCTTTTACGGGTTTGGAACGACATGGGGGTAAGTGAATATTGACAATTTTCATTTTGGGGTGGAGTATCCCTTTAAGCATCAGTTTCAGTGGCATAGACGGAAAAACGCATGATTTTCGACCCGATCGACCTGAGTTCGAATACACCTTTTGCCAAACTTTTTTGTTCTCCATTTTCAAATCTCATATCACATTAATTTTCAATTAAAATGAAGGAAATAATCAAAAAGTTGACAAAGTATCAGGTAGTGTTAGGATAGGTGTAGGGAGGGCTTTATTGTCCCACTAAGGTGGCATCCATTTAATAATTTGAATTAAAATCATAATTTACATTCAATATGTTATTATTGCATACTGTTTTATAATGTACTACTATACTGAGGTGCAGATAATTGCCACCATTTGCAATAAGTAGTATAAACAGCACAAAATCTTGCTATTTTAGCATAATGTAAATACAATCTATAGCTTTTTGCACTTAGTGTAAATAGCATATCATTAAAAATACTGCTATTTTCACTTAGTGTAAATAGCATCTATTGTTATTTGCACTTAGTGCAAATAGCCACTGCCTTTAAAATATCAGTTATGTTGATAACTTTTTTTTTATTTTAGACAGTTCATGTTGTTTCGAAAATATTTGCGTATTGGAATGCTTGGGTAAGTTAACGTAACATTACAACAGCCTTCTGCCTGTGCTGCCTTGACTTACTTGCTTTCATCAATTTTGCTTTAATTCTTGTGCACTGACTCATTCGCAAAACTGAACATCCAATCAGAGTTCTCATTCTCACCAACGGCCCCGACGGCAATTCAATATGCTGAATCGGGCAAACTGCCGCTGAAAGCTGACATGTGGAAAACACCACAAAAACTAACTGGACAGATGCTTGACGACAGCCAAACATTGACCGATGGCCGACTGTCAGCTTGGTGTGTCCTGACCTTTAACAGTAAGGCTTAATGTCTGTTACGATCACCAGCTGGAAGTGCCCACAAACTCCGCTAGAGGGCACTCCATTCCCTCCCATACTGTTACCACTCTCTCCGGACTCCATTTCCTATAACCCTCTGCCTAGGAACTTGTTATCAGACTCCAGCTGTTTCCCATCAGGAGGAATATAAAGGTTGCACACACCCACCCACCCCTACCCCTAGCCCTACCCCTAGCCCTACCCCTACGTCCCAATGTTCAAACCAGGGCTATTCAATTAGTTTCATCTGAGGGCCAGATTATCGAATTGAAATTTTGAAGGGGGCCAATAGGGTGGGTGGCCGTCCCTATCTCTTTCTGAGGGTCCTATAAAATTAGAAATTAAATTTAAATGCATATTCAGCAGTAAAATTAACTAATATTATCAACACCAACATCTATAAAAAGTTCACATTGCGAGAAGGCTCACTGGGGGAAACACATATTTGCGCAGGCCCCGCGGCCAGCTGTGTGCCAGTGTGTCCGTGCCAAGTGTTCACTCGGTCAGGGAGAAAAACAACTGGCAGTGAGAGGTTTCTGGAGAGGTATGGAAGCAGAATAATGACAATAATTTTTGAAACAAAGCATGCTGAATTCCACAAATCGAAAAAAAAGATGCATTGCAATTAACAGTGCTTGCATTTTAATGCCTTGTATTTCCAGGGCTTGCATTTTTA
>JAFVLL020019374.1:9951-36620 GCA_021397915.2 Tor tambroides
AGACTTAAACTACTTCAGTCTGTGTGCACTGAATTTATTTAATACACGAGTTTCACAATTTGAATTGAATTACTGAAATAAATGAACTTTTCCACAACATTATAATTTGAGATGCACCTGTATATGAATATAAATATATACATGTAAATACATGTAAATATTTTCAAAATATATACTGTGTGTGTGTGTATTTATATATAAATAAATATACACACACACATATAATGTAAACAAAAACTTTTATTTTGGATGCGATTAATCACAATCGTTTGACAGCAATAAAATAAATGCATTTGACTATATAAAAATACTGCTAAAACAAAGAGAAATGATAATAGAAATATTGAATCTAAAATATTTTACAACGTTCACAAAAACACTTATTTAAAGTCTTATGGCTTTTTTAGTCAAAGTCTCCAGTACTGTCAATGTACTTTTTGGTTTCACGCAGCAAGATATAAGTAGATTTTCTTTATATGAAAAATGGGATTAATTAAAATATTTTATAAATTATGTGAAATCTTCCTTATAATTTGTGATGCCAAAATTACATTTCCCTGCAACAGTAAATGTACACTCACTGAATACTAATGAAAAGTATTGAAAAAAATCGACAGTCAGAAGAGACCAGATGTATTTCCGTGTAAATGACTAGGCAAATTTAAGTAGCATTTCGTTTATATTGCAATATGCTAATTTAAACAAGCCCCAGCCATCCCTCTCTTCCAAGTAACTGCTGATTTCTCAGGAACTAGCAGACCTCGTAAGCCCCGCCCATTTCGCGTACAGTTCGCCATGGTCGTCATGGAGACGGTGTGAGAGCGAGGCCGCTGGTGGAGCTCGAAGCTCTTTCCTACAGTAGGGAGGTACTCCGATCTGGCCCCGCTGGCTGCGCTCAATCTTCTCAGTAGACGGACGATCATATCGAAAAGGGCCGTCAGAATCCCCGAATACAATCGATCCCACCATAAGCTGCGTTTACAGTAACCCTGGGATTTCCATCCATTCGCCGCAGCTTCATGGTGACCCGATACTGATTTTTAAAGAGGAGGGCATTCACTGGTAAGATCTCTTTTTTGCGTTGTGAAGGTTAGTTAGCTCAGCTAACACGGTTAGCCAAACGGAGTCTTTAGGATCTGAATCACTGGTTAGCGCAAAAGCTAACAAATATCGATAGCCAAATGATTCAGTATGTGTAGTTAAATATAGAAACAATAGTTCGGCGAGTTATTGGTTGTTAAAGGACTTTAATATTCACACTATTCCAGCCATAAAGCTCGCTAGTGACTCCTAATCCAATCAAAAGCACTGTTCCGATCATAGCGAAAGGTCTTTTTAATCAATGATGTTGACGATTATTTGTTGTAAACATTAATCAGATCGTCCTTACGTCACTATCCGGAGAGGTTCATGTGGAAATGTGATTTTTAATTAGCGTGTCATAACGCGATTACAAAAGTCGCCTGTCCGGCGATGCGGACAAAGCCTGTTGTTAGCTTCCTATTACCCATAGGCTGCCATTTTACTTTACCAGACTGGTAAATGTATGTTGTATGCGTATTATGAAACATCTGCTTTTGTTTTAGATGTATTGGCAAGGGTAATTGTTGTCAGAGTGTTACAGTATTATTTCGCTCAGCAGTGGACCTCAAATATCGTTGTAGTAATTTGTACTTGCGTCAACCGGTTTCTTACGTGTGAATTTCCAGAGAGTTTCAGTCAACATATAATTGCAATATATACATCCCGTTTTATTTATTCCCTTTGCAAAAACGACAAGTCGAAACATACAAGCGCAAACACAAACGCACACACGCGCACGCACATGCACAAAGCGCTGTGCCGTAAACACTGTGTTCACGTAGCAAGAGGACTTTAAAAAACTTGTGAGCGAAAAGTTAGAAACAACCTTAAAGTTTATTACTTTAGGAAACCTTACGACGATTATTAGTGATACATCTTTCTTTTCTTTTCTTTTTTTTTCATAAGTCAATTGTTGTGTTCACACAGTAGATTTGCGGACAGGACACACTCTGTTCTCTTTGTTGTACTCGTTCTGCTGTCGGAACAGTTGCACGTGTCGGCGCGTGTGACTTTAAGTCCGGACATACTGGGGCTTATTTCGGTCTTACGTAGAATAACTACATTATAATGTACCTCAGCACACTCCACTTCCAAATACCTGGCCTCTTTTTAAATAAAAATGTGCTAATGCTTTCGAAGTGAGGCGATAATGTCATTTTCTTGTCGTGAAAACAAGATTAGTGTCATCTGCCTACCCGTAATTGCTTTATAATTCGCTGGTCTCTCTTAATTTGGAACCAGCATGCATTGGTTGTTGCCTAGTTTTTATACTACTTGTAACCCAGCACCCCATATTCACTGTCTTTTTCCCAACAGCATATCTCTACAGGAGTTTGCTTGACTCAAATGTGAAGCTTCATGTTGAAACTTGATCAGGAGGTTGTTTCAATGTGATATCATTGATAGCAACTTGATATCAACTTCCCTTCACAAACTCTTGTAGGTTCCCTATAGATGGTCACTTCTTCCTCATTGCCTTTTGTGTGCAAAGGTGTAGATAAAGGAACTGTGTGGGCCATAATATGCTTAACAAAAGGCTCTTTCTTCACTGTCATGCAGCCTGGACACTTTTTGCCAGAGTGAACCTTGCTATTTCCAGCTATGTATTTCTTTCTTTCTGCTTTTTTCTCTTCCGTCTCTTACTAAACTCCAGACAGCTGGAAGGGCTCTGCATTTGCATATTTCTTGCTCAAACCCTTTTACGTTAGAACCTGAAGGCAGCTCTGGTATGATAAAGCAGGAACTGAGGTGCCACGTTTCTTTTGGCATCTGGCCTGTTTTGTCATTTTAAGTAATAGAAATGTGATTAGTGTGATAAGATTATGGCTTTCTAATGTGGTCAAAAAATGCTTTTTTACCATAAAGTGGTAAAGAACTGCTTTCAAGTACAAATCAGATATCTTAAAGGGATAGTTCACCCAAAAATGAAAATTGCCATCAAGTACTCTCCCTCATATTGTTCAAAACCAATAAGATGTTCACAAACATCTTATTCCACCAAAACAGTGATGCTTCAAAAAGTTAATAAAGAGATCACAAAACAAATTCATATAAATCAAGACTTTTAATCCAGGTTTAACCCAGATCCAACAAGAACGTAGACTTTGATTGATTCACATGGATTTCTTTTACGATCTCTTTATCAATTGTCAAAGTTGTGTATAATGGATTTTCAATGGAAGAACAGAAATCTCTTTAAGTTCTTAATCTCTTAATCTGTGTTTTGAAAATTAACTAAAGTCTTATTGTTTTTGAAATGACTTAAGGGTGAGTAAATGGTGACAATTTTCATTTCGGTGTGAACTAGACTTTTACATCCACAATGGAGTTGTTTGGTGCACTTTATAAAGGCTTGGTTCTTGAACAGCTTGTGATACAGTCATTTATCTTTATTTGAAAATATTTTCAAGCAGGTGTTGAATATTTGTGCACCATGTCAGTCAGATCCGCTTACTCGGATTGCCATCTGTATAACACCTTAGTCACTTTGACTGAATCCAGGCTGAATTGCAGTTTTCCCACTCTGGGATCGTGTTGGCACCGAGCAGTTTGTTGCAGAATAGGCCCTTACGCACCGCAGGAACCTTTTCATAGTACCCGAACTAATTGTGGAACTACCCGCTTTTCGGCGTGTTCGCACCGCGGGAACTAGGAACTGTTTTAGTTCCCGGAACTCCGTTTGGAGGAACTAAATTAGCTCCTACTTCAGAGTAGGGTCTAAAACAGTTCTAGGAACTATCCGTGACGTAAGTGTACGCTGATTGCTTCAGCAGCGTCTGCTTGCCTCACCCGCCATGATTTAAAACACCGTGTAAACATATACTGTATAAACATTGTATCATACTGAGAGCATTTATAAACGGCATTTACCTGAAGACTTTGTCTACAACGTTTTGTGCTTCTATCAGCCTCAATGAAATGTAAGAGATTCTTAGCCCTCCTTTCCGTTCTTTCAATCGTTTGATGTATACATCGAAATTCCATGTCCATTATTGTGAAACCCGTGAGACAACAAAAACACAGCTCCGATCACAACATCCTCCATCCTCCTGTTGTTAACGTTGTCCTTTGTTTACGTTGTTGAACGCCGCGTACAAATGACGTCGCTGTCGACCGGCTTACGTCACTTCTTAGTACCCACTGTCGGTGCGAATGCAACCCTTTAAATGGTACCGGGAAATAGTTCGCGCAAAATCGTCCCAGTACTTTAGTACTGTACTTTTAGTTCTGGAACTAAAGCAGTGCGAAAGGGGCTAATGTTCTTCTGCGCCAGTCTGTTTGGTACATGAGGCAGCAGGCAAGCACTTCTCTGCCAGTGGGATGTGCGTCACACTCCTTGTGCTCCCTAGTGCTTCTCTCGAGTGAGGAGGGGAAAGGTGTGGCGACAGTGGCAGATTGGCCTCATGTGGGAGCAATAGCTGCACCCCATGTTCTTGACCTTAATCTGCCTTCAGCACACACATACGCCTTGTTTTGGAGGAATGCTGACAAATTGTTTGTGCTTATTTAGCAGCACCGTTGCACCTGCTCTCATTTGTGTAATGGTCGTGCACTTGTTTTTTCCCTAAGTACAAAGTAATGTCTAACTCACTCTCCATTGTCGTATTTGCTAATAGGCTTCATATGTAATGTAAACATCACAGTACACCACATGGATACCCTGCAGCATCTGTTCGGTGTTTTGTTGATTATCAGTATAAAATGTAGGATGTATTGCTATGAGCAATTCAGTTCCTCAGGGTTTCTCAGTTCTCACATCGTCCGTGAGTTAGTTATGAGAACAGTGATGTTTTGAAATTTACTATTTGTCTTGAATTGAAAACATTGCTTAGAACTGCTATATGCTCTGTTTTTCACACATTAAAAAAACTATTGACTGGATAAAATTCTGGAATTTTGTGAAATTAATTTAAATATGAAAGTTGTAAAAGGAGCTGAGACTCAAGACTCGCACATAAATTTTCACCATCAGGAGAAAATTCCCCAGTGTCCGTCTTGTCAGAATCCACTGTGCATTAAACATATTTTGCTGGGCTGTAATACTACTACTCCTTTGAAAAAAAACTTGTTTTATTGTGTTGATACTTGAGAAAAGGTTTAGTTTTATCATTGAATAACTAAACCTGTCTTTCACCATGATCGCCATAGAAGCTGGCGTTGCCTTAAAAAGGAAGAAAAAGAAGGAACTGAGAGTTCTACACTTCTGGAAGCTAAAAATATTAAAAACTACAAAACTAGCTTTAGTCAGAAAATAATGCTCACTAGTTGATTAGTAACTGAAAACTCATCATTACCTGGACTAAATTATGTTTTAGGAATGATAATCTGATCACCAATAATGTGAGGTGTATCAGAGTGACTCATAAATGATCTTGTAGCTAGCACTTCTGTTTTGTTTTAATACACTAACTACTGAGCTCCTTGTAGTTATAAGTGTGGGTTTCTGTCGCTAGGTTCAGCCGGAGAGGACTCTTGCTGCACAAGCAGGGCTGAAAGATGTGCAATGGAATGGTAGCGTGTGAGACAAGAGCCTCGCTCGCTCACAGGGTGGCCGCCACATCCCTGCTGCTCCTCCTCCTCGGCGTGCTCCCCACAGGCCAAGCTTCAGGTGAGATTATTCACAAAAACCTCCTCCATATTCCTCCTACACCTCAACCTTCCACTGCCATCCACTCTGACACTGATATTTAAGATGCTGACAACTGCCTCATTGATTTCGTAGGAAGTAAAATGTCCTTTGACTATGAAATATGTTAAGTAACTTGCAGGAATGGAGGTGTCAGGCATTGTTTTTTCAATGAATTATGTTGAATTCGGTTTCTGTATAATTCTGAGTCACAGATGTTTTATAGTGGATTGGTTTTGTCTGTTGGCGTCTATGATTCTTGACGTCAAAGACAAAGGTTTTTGTTCTTTTGTATGTGTCACTCTCAATGCTCTGATAACAGAAATAACCGTTGGACTTAAGCTTCCGGATGGAATAAAATGAGCATCATTTCTTTGTTTTCAGTTGAGCATCTGGGAGGTGTTGGTGGGGGATGGGCTTTCTCTCTCTCTCTCTCTCTCTCTCTCTCTCTCTCTCTCTCGTCACTGAGGGTGTGTGTACGTCTGTTGCCCCTTCTGTGCAAGTCTCATCCAGTGTCTCCCTCACTAACATAGCTCTATATCTTGCTTTGCATGGCAGATTTAGCTTGAGAACAAAAACAGATGTCCATGTTGACAGACAGTTGAAGTGTTGTTTCAAAAACTGAGGTGTGTATGTGTGACCTTAGTCACTTGGGCACTTGTGTGTGTGTGTGTGTGTGTGTGTGTGTGTGTGTGTTTTTATAAAGCTCAAGTTATTCTTTAGCCATATTCAGATGGGACTAGTTTTTTTTTCTCTATCTGAGAAGGACGGGTGAATTTGTGGTTCAGCATTTGGTGTTTGTAGACCTTTCCTGGCCAACTTCCTAGGTAAAATAACAGTTGGTTCTTGAAGTACTGTTGGCATCCAACGTAAATAGCAAATGAAGTCAATAAGGAGAGTCACATCACAGATGGTTCAGAATGGCCACTGTTGTCTTATTTATATACATAATGTTATAAATGTATCACATTTAGAAGTAGTGTTGCCACAATACTGGAATTTCTGACTTTGATACAACACCTTCAAAGATATTGATATTCAGTACAATTTTCAATACCACGTGGAAAAAATTGTTTATAAAATTTGAACGGTATCCAAGTGAAGCAGGGTAGTTCCTAGAGAACCAGTTTCCCCCTCGGACCGTTTTCCTGGTTGCATTGGCATCGTCAGCGGAAACTTTTTTTTTATAGCGACGTCTTTATTCGCAGCATTTACCAACGTCAAGAATTGGTGAATGGAGAACGCCGTGATCTGAGCTGTTTTTGTTGTGTGTCATGGGTTTCATGATAACGGAGATGGAATGTAAACCCACAATTTACACGATTGAAAGACCATAAAAATCTGACTAAATCTCCTATGACAACTTGTAGTGTTACATATCATTGAGGCTGAGAAAAGAACACAACGCTGCAGACAACAGGTAGCTAAATGCCGTTTATGCTGCTTTCCAAGTTCGTTGAGTAAATATTTTTACATGGCTTTTTAAAAATGCCGGATAGCCGGCGTTTCATATGTGTTTGGCCAATTAGCGTACACTTACGTCACTGGTATTTCCTATAGACCCTACTCTGAAGTCTCAGCCTCAGACATCACACCCATGGACCGTTAGCTGAACGTCTGATGCATATGGCACACAAATTGGAAACACTTCAAGTTTTGACGTCGTCATCGGATTGATTGAAATATACAGGATTTCTCGGAGACGTGTGTGTTGCTCTCTTTAACATTCCGCTTGGAAACAAAGATGCCGTGACGCCAAACCCCCCCATGGAAGAAGAAACCCGTCATGTTTACAACTGTGACAGTGAGCGCATATCAGGATCAGCTAAACACTGGATTTTTAAAAGTATGGGAACTATGTAAAGTTTGCGGCATATGTACAAGTATGTACGTAAATACCTAAAAGCCCCTCAAGAGTTTTACACACTGGTCTGTTATTGTGGGGACATTTCCACACGAAACGGCACAAAACGAAACGTGATTGGTTGCTTTACCTGTCGGTCTGCCATCAGTCTGAAGGTCTGGCTATGCAAGACTAATTTAGTTCGGAACTCCCAAAAGAGTTCCTAGAACTAAAACCTTTCCCGGTTCCTGTGGTTCGAACAAAAAGCGGGTACTTCTGCTAATAGTTCTAGGAACTATGAAAAGGTTCCTCTGGGGCAAAAGCCCCTTGTGACTATGGTCAAATGGCCAAAAGTAAATTATGAACTGAAACGGGGGAAAAAATTGATTAATAAATTTAAAAAAATGAATAATGTATTATTATTTAAATTATTTATTATTATTATTATTATTTAATTTTATTATTATTAAAATCAGTATTTCAAAGTATATAAAATATTTTACTTTTGTACTACAGTAGTAAAATTACAATAATAAATGTCTTGACATCTTCACTTGCAAGTGTTAAACCCTCAGGCTTTTAGTGGAAAACTGCAGGGAAGCCTTTTAAGTTTCTAGGTTTACAAATGCTTTTTATTACAAATCTGTGTAAAATTCAGTAGTCATTTATCTACAAAAATATTGGCAATTATGTGAATGTGAAATAAAGTGTACATTTTGTGATGCACATGACCTTTTGTAACAATAGATGCTCCCAATCCCATCCAAACAGTTACTTGAAATCAATTTTTTTTTTCTTTTTTAATAATTTTAACTCAAATGTCATTTGGAAAACTAATCCAGTCTGAATAGCACTTAACTCTCCGTTCCCAAAACCACACGGCATCTGCACTATTTCCCCTTAACAACACGTGAACGCGGCTCAACAGGCAAATGAGTGTCTCTTTCCTTATGTAATGAGTGAGTCACTGAGAGCATTGCACTTGGAGAATAAATGATAGAGATGGAGGGTTTGAGGGATGGTGGGTTTGGGCTGGACCACTGATCCCAAGCAGCCACATTCTCATATTGATTCAGCACCACAAAGTCGAGCCAGGGACAAAAGTATCCCCAGTGATCCCAAGTAATATGTGTGTGTGTGTATGTGCATGGATGTATGGCTGCTCACACGTGTTTGGCATGAATCTAGTACTCCGGCTGAATGCTACATGTTCAGTCCTCCCACAGACCGAGCAGCGGACAGAAGGGGTGGTTTTTCAAGGTCATCCGATGAAAGTCTGTTGATGATACTGCGCCATATTTTGGCTGGTTTTTCTGTGCGTCCACCGGAGCATCCTTTTTCTCTCTGTCCATCTCTTCAGCATGCTTAAATGTAAAGTTTAAAGTAAACAGCTACAAAAATAATCAAAAGGAACAGTATTAAAAATAAATAGTCTCTAGTCTTCCATTTATTTTTTGAACAAACGGGTTGTCTGCCACAATTTTACACCATTAGTTGAACAAGAGTTGCTTGGTGCCACCAGTAAAGCAGAGATTGCACATTTCATCCTTAATACAAGTTTATGCATTATCCAGTGTATATTTTGAGAAATAGTTTGTTTTATTTGAGTTTTAATTTGTAAAAAAAATGGCATTATAAAATATTAACATTATAAAACTATATAACATTATACAATTCTAAACGTCTCATGACAGTTTGTAATGTTTTTTTTTTTTAAGAATTCGTTGAATTAGTCGCAAATTCATATGAATTCGTACAATCTCATTTGTACGTTTTTGTGGAATTTGCTCATTCCCCATTGAGGGCTAGGTTTCATGGATGCTGATGTTTTACCTACTAATAGTACATTTTCATACAAGTCAGATCTTACTAATTCATCTGAAATCACCAATTAGTACAGTACTTACGAATTCTCATGAAAATGGGTTGATAATTTCTCCATTAGGTGGTTGGATATTCCTTGAGTCTTAGTGGCATTAATGCAGTTGACCCTTCACCAGAAGTCTTAGATCTTAGACCTTTGATCTGGATTGGTCTGGACTCTTGTAGAACTTGTTGAAGGAATCATATGAGGCTTCTGAGTGTTGAAAGAGGAACCTCAATCAGATGTGTCAACAGTGGTGATGATGACATAGATCTATTGATAAATTTGTTGGCACTTTACATAAGCTAATGACATAAAATGAAGAATCATATACTACATGGCCATGGCAATGTATACACCCACTTTTATTAATGGGTACCGTTTTGCTATTCCAATGAAGACCCATTTGCCAAACATCAGTGCATCTGAATGGAAGCGTATCCAACAACTAGCTGAAACTGTTATTTATGGATTAATACCTATAATTTGTGTTGTTTGGGTCTGCACATATTTTTGGCCATGTAGTATCTTGATTGGCAGGACATCAATGTTAATGTCAAGACAGGACCTGTAATTTGTGGATTGCAGCTTTACCGTGAACCACTTAAAACATTCACTGTACTCATTACAAGGCACCTAGATAATAGTGATTGTGTAACATTTCAGCATCCACAAAGCTTGGAGATACAAGGAGGGACCAGATCTTATCTTACTTTATGAAATGATGTTATTTGGAACCATTCTTTTTAAAAAGCTTAGCTATTGCATCGCTTCATTCACATGTATAGTTAACAAAAACAAACAAGAGGAAGTAGCACAGGAAGGCAACAAAAAACCTTACTGTGCTCAGAGGCTGATCTTAGGGCTTCTGGAGCTTGACTCAGCCCACACTATTTCAGAGTGTGAGAATGAAAAGCAGCTCCCTGAAGGCACACAGCTGAAGTCGCTCTGTTTTTAGTACTAGGCACATTGTGAACTAGAGGAATTTCCCATGTTACTCACTTCTTACTCTGATTTATCACTATGTCACTTCCATGTGTTATCTAGTGTTAATTCTCACCTCAGCAAAGACTGGTTTCAAACCATTATGATGTTGGATGAGGTGCTGACATAGTGAGATAACATAGACAAATGGGCATCGTGAATAACCAAAAAGCAGAAATAATTGGAGTTTTCCAACACAGATTGTTTAATGGTGATTTGATTCTTTTCAGGTACTTTCATGTGCATTAAAGGTAAACCATTAAAGGTATCACATGTTCAAAGTTTTGGGGGCAGTAAAATTTTAAAGATTTTCTTTGAAAGTCTCTTCTAATGTCACCAAGGCTGCACTATCCAAAATACAGTTATTATCAATGTTGAAAACAGTTGTGCTGCTTGACATTTTTGAGGAAATAATTTTTTCAGGGATTCTTTGATGAATTGAAAGTTCAAAAGAACAGCGTTTATTTTGAAATAGAGATAGTTTACATTATAAATGCCTTGTTTCTTTTATCTATTTAATGCATCCTTGTTAAATAAAAGTATTAATTTCCTTCAAAAGAAAAAAAAAATTCTTGCTGACCTTAAACTTTTGAATGGTAGTGTAGAAGTATTCTAATGCTGCAGGAAGTGGTTTGTGTGGGTTTGAGAGATGTTTGCAAATTAGTGCTTGTATTCATTATTACCAAATGGCAAATTACCCAGTAAAAGTGATGTTTGTTTGAGGCGCATTATATGACTAAAATGAGAACTGTGAATTGAACTGAATTTATAAACTGAACTGAAATTCAAACTTTACATTTCCCAAGTTTTGGTTCTGTTACGTTGTAATGCAACTTTAAAAAAAGTTACAGCACTCACCTGATTCTTCTTCTTTGGAAAATCCATGTGAAACAGATGTCTGCTTTCCCTTCTCCAACTGAGACTGAGCGTTTTGTTTTTCCCCTTAAGGTTTCATACGGTAGTCCTTCAGGCTCTTTAACTTAGTTTTCTGCTGTAATATATTGGCAAGTGCCTCTCTGGGTTAAAACCGAGTGGGAAATGGCCTGCTGAGGCCCTACAGACTGCCAGACATTTATACATTACCTCAACCGCTGCAACCACTATTGTTTATCTTTGCTTGAAGTATACTTTAATTTTTTAATCTTGTACACAAACTAGCATAATTGCTAATGTGTCTTCTAGGCCTTGCTAATGCTAATAGCACAAGTTTTGCAGATGTTGTACAGTCCCTAATTTTTATATGAAATGTTTTAGAGGATGTTGGTGTGGGTGTCAAATCATTTGGGTTGTTTTCCTTATGCTATGTGTTTGTGAAAGCAACTAGGAATTATGTGAATCACAGGACTTATGTTATTTGTTTTCTTTGTGGAAAATTACAGGGTTTCAAAAGCTTGATGAGGACTTGCAGTTTTGTGGCCTTCAGTTGTGTGTGTTGGTGAATTGCACAGGACATAGGGTGTCCCTTTTGTGATTTTAGAATTCAGAAGGTTTGCGAAGCCATTCTTATGGCCGACACTAGTGTGGACTAGTTAAGTCTACTTGCGTCACTCTTAAAAAGACTAACAAGAGCTGATGGTGCCATTTGTGACATGGTTGATAATACAGCTAGCTTAGCTTGTAGCTTTCAGCTGTGCAAGTGTTCAACATGGAAAGATTCTATTACACTTCTTGAGAAGAGTGATTTGTTTCGTATTTACCCTACGTGTCTGTCCACACCCTTGTCAAACACGATGGCAAGATTGAGTTTAAAGGTCTGGTTTATCACAAGTAGAAAGAGACTACATAATGAAATTGTGAATCTAAAAATAACCTTTACTCTCTATTTCTATATTTGATCTATTTACTTACATGTTAACTTGTTAGTAGCTTAGTAACTAGAAGTCAATATTTCAGGTATATGTTACACGTCAGGGAAATCACGCAGTTATAAAAACCCTTTCTCATCTTGTCACCTTCAGTGACAAAACTCTAGCATCAATGGCTCTTTTGGTGAGTCAATTGGTACAGAACCCACATCTTGCCTTGTATAGCTAGACGAGACAGAGTTACTGATTCACATTAAGGAAGTATGAGGAAATATGTGACTAACAGACAGACTGTTCCTCATATGAGGATTAGCCTACATTCTTTCTCAGTAGACATTAATGCGGAGTGTACACTTTGTTGCTTAATTTACTTCATTTCAATCCTGTATGTCTACTTCTGTGGAAAAAAACGGAGAAGTTCAGAAGATTGTACTAGGGCTTTTTTCCATGTAAATACAATGAACAAAGCTTTCAAGCTTCAAAAAAGTTAAAAAAGCAGCATAAAACTGTTATGTCATCCACCTATTTTTCAACGCTGCAAGCGGTTTCCTGTGAATGTGTGAAACTTTCGGTTCATTAGCCGCTATAGGTACGGAAGTAGAAAAATAAGTGTAGTAAACAGTAAAAATATTTTTGCTGCAAACCCGTGTTTATGATTACGATAATGAATTAAAATATGATAACAAATACCAGTGTGCAAGCATAAAGGTCTATTTTTATAGAACTAAAATAACTGGCAGTGGCTGATGCTGGAAGCCTTGCACATTCAAGTTACAAATGGCCCTGAATGGTTCATACATTAAAAATAAGGTGAATATCTGATAAAAGATCTCTAGATGTGAAACAGACCCAAATGTTTTTTTTTTTTTTCAGTGAAAAACCGGTCATCTGGTGTCTGAATCATGAGCAAATCATTCTGTTTAGTTGGATCTCTTTAGTAATTGGGTTGATCTGGTTCAAAGAACTGGCCTGAATGTTTCGTTTGTGAATCAGGCATTGCAACATGAGGTGAATTTTCCGTTCAGAACTTTTTAATTACATTTTGGCCAGTGTAAATCATTTTAAGGAAGTTTCTATGAGATTGCTGTGACTAGCATTTTGTATGTTGAAGAACCGATTCCTTGGCGGTTTGGCTCGTGATGTGACCGTATTCCGCCATTGGCGTGAGATTAAAAAAGTGAAACTATTTACATAGATCCGTCTGAGAAAAAAACACTCCACCCTTTTTCCTTAGCACTGCCAAAAAAAAAACTCTCAGCCTTGCTTCAAAACAACAACTCACTGCACCATCTGTCTGTGTACACCGTGTTTGATAGCCATTCACTGTTGACCCAAAGTCGCCTAGTCACGTTTAAACAAATGCTCTTTTCGCACTCATGTTCCTAGTAGCCATTAGCCAGCACAATGGATGTCAGCACCTCTGAGTACAGCTTCTGGCCAAGGATCCAGGCGGCTGACTGGCAGCAGCTTTTGCTCCGACTGCTTGTGTGCACCACAGAGGCTCCAGTCTGTCATTAGCTGTGGGCCGAGTGCATTCCTGGAGTGGGTGAGCCAAGACACAGCAGATCCCGAACACAAGAGCACTGTTTCTAGAGCCATCCGCTGATAGCAGACACAGCAGGGGCACCGGGTGCCCACTCTTGCTCTCTGTCTCTTCCTTGTTTTCCTCTTTGTACATAGAAGAGGAGTTACTTGTGCCTCACAGCTGTTCGAATAGAATCAGAAGGGCGCAAACACCCATCTGCCACTTTTTACCGTGACAAAGACTAGAAGAACAATAGAGTCTTCCTCTGTGTCTTCTGTCAGATTGTGTCTCTTGGTTTTCCCTCCCAGTCGATTTGGTTCAGGAGGACAAGCTGCTTAAATTAGTCAGCTGCCGACCTCGGGCTGTAAAAGGGCGTAATAAAGAACACGTGGAGCTTCGGTTAATGCTTTTGTTCTGTCTCGCAGAAGACAGGCCTCATTTAAGGCCCCGCTGCTGTCCGTGCGTGACGGCTCTCAGGGTATAATGGGTACACGTTCCTGAACAGGAAGACACTAAATATATTAGAGTTGTGGCTGATATTGATAGCTGCGATTTATTTGCTTGTTTATTTTTATATTTATTTATTTACTTTATTGTTACATCTAATTTTTTTTTATTTATTTATTTTGGCCAGTGGTCAATATTACCTGTTATTTTAGCTAGATATGTTAGTACTGCATTAGTTATGGGTTGATATTAGACATTTTAAATTTATTTGTCTTTTTTTTTTATTTTGTTGTCATTGGATATTTAATTGTTCTTGCTCATTTCCTTTATTTTTACATTTAGATTTCTTTTGACATCTTCTAATGCTTATTTGAAGTTAATCTATAAAATTTTGATAATTTAATAACACTGTTAAATGTAATCTTTAGTAAATCTCAAAATGAATATCAATTTTTCATACTACACTATATAATGCCTAAATTCGCTTTACATTAAAATTATTGATTTTGTTTGTAACTTATTTGATTAATTTAATATCAGCCATTTATTGCTTACCATGAAAATATAGGCTTTTAAAAATATTGGCTATAATTCACTGCATCCCTAATTATAAATTATATCAGTATTATTATAAATATGTATTTATTTGTCGGCTGCTTGTTCCCTCTCTCTTCCCTTGATTTCCGGTCTATGCTATGCTAAAAAAATGCAAAAAGGAAATGTTTAACAGTGCTGAAAGGATGGTCCTGAGAAATGTTTATCAATATTTTAGTCGATGTTTGTGTGTTGAGTCAATAATCATTAACGATTTGGTGGATTCAGTCATGGGTTCGTTTCGGATGGATCAGTTTTTTTTTTTTTTTTTGTTTTTTTTAATCTAGGGAGAGTCTCTTATTGGATGTCTTGTCAGGGCTCGTTTTGCTCAAGCAGCCAAGTTCGTTTGTTTCTGCTGTTTTTTTTTTTTGTGTTATGAGACATGTGCGTGTGGAAACTCATTCCTCTGCTCTGTCCCTGCAGGAATGACACCCCTTTCGCTGAAACTCACTTTCCTAACACCGCTTCCTGCTCGGCCGTGAGAGGCTGTGGGTGCGCTTTATCTCTCACAGTCAGCTTTTCCCATCACAGATATGCGACGCCCCTGCTGTGTTTCCCTTTAACCCTTTGAGTCCACTTCAAAACACATGTGGATACAGTAAACGCACATACATATCGACTCAGCCCTCCCTCCTGCCGGCAGCAGGACTCATGTCATCCAAACCATGTTATGTACACAGAAACATGAGACCCGGGTATCTCCCGGCCTCCTCTCTCTCATGCAAGGTTTTCTTACAAGAAGGAAACCACATACTGTTATTAGCCCTTTGAGAGCCATTCAAGGCATGTTATGTCACGGTTGAGTCTCATATCTCAGCAGCTGTGGTGCACTTGTTTCGTCAACAACGTCAAACTTGCAGTGCAATAAACACATTGGCCGACACCACTGGATATCTCAGGAGGTTTGTGAAGCGGGCTTTGGTGGTAACTGTATTAAGAATTCAATGAACAAACATCTATTATGAATGAATCACTGCATGAGGTTAGAGCAGGGCATTATGACTGTAGAAATGTGTCGGCTAGTATAGATTCTGCTGTATTGTTTAAAAGTTCAGGGTCAGTAAGATATTTTTTCGCCATTAAATTAAAACTTTTATTTAGAAAGGATGCATTACATTTATCAAAAGTGACAAAATTGTACAAAGTATTTTTTATTTTTTTTTTCAAATAAATGCTGTTTTTTTTCTATTTATTTTCTATTCCTCAGAGAATCCTTTGCACAAAAATATTAAGCAGAACGACTGCTTTCAACATTGATAATAATAAGCAATGTTTCTTGAGCACCAAATCAGCTTATTAGAATGATTTCTGAAGACTGAATGGCTGCTGACAATTCAGCTTTGCCACTGCAGGAATAAATGACATTTAAAATATATTAAAATAGAAAGTAGTTATTGTAAATTGTAATAATATTTCACAGTATTACTGTTTTTATTGTTATTTTGATCAAATAAATGCTGCCTTGCTAAGCATAAGACATTTCTTTCAGAGACATTAAAAATGACATTTGTTGACATTTTGTTTTGCTGCATACACATGGTAGAAGCCTTGTGCATGGTTTTAATAGATTTTGATTTAGTTTTGTTTGTTTATAACATATTTAATTAACATTAATTAGCATTTGCAAGCTAAATGTAGGCAGGTTGTAAAGATTTTATAATGTAGCTGAATATTTTTTGTTGTTTATCATAGTTAGTTTGGTCAATTTAAAATGTATTTTAGCTTAGTTGTATTTTTTCACAGTGATGGTTTTTATTCTTATTTCACATTACAAAAAAAGAACTCAAAAAGTATTTCATAAATGGTAGCTGTTTATGTACTGACACCACACTTACTCATTCTCAAATGAGATTTTTTTTTTATTTTTTACCTACTTAAGTCACTTAAGGAACAGAAGTAGACATTACCACATGGTTATATAATTATGAAATATTTGGGGACTGGATTTCCAGTAAAAAAAAAGTCATGATATATGGTTATTGTGATTAGAAAATTAATCATACCGCAATTTAAGGTTTTGGTCGTACTGCCCATTCCTAATTTAGATTCATATCCGTGAGAGACATGCCCACATGTATCCTCCTCCGTTTCTACAAATTCCATAAATGGGAAAGAGGAACAAATCCCCCTTCTGCCATTTTCTGACAGCTTGCTTACAATCTCAGGGATTTGAGTTAGGAGAGATAAGGGAAGAACAATAGAGATGGAAAAACACATCATCCCATGTAATAAGGAAATCTCCAACAAAAACATATTTACAAGGGAGGATTTTATAAGACAGCAGGGTCTAATCCACGCCTGGGCCGCTGGGTTTTGGTCTCACTAAGCAGCTGCGCACTGCAGTGGTCAGTAATGTGATCCGCTTTAGACCACAGCCATTTGTAATGAAGGATAATTAGAATTTCATTCTGCTGTAAATCCCTTCGTTTTTTTTCTTTTGGATGCTGCATTGTGGACAGTGGGGGGGGTGTAGGCCATTCAAGACCATGTGTTTGACATTTAGTTTCATTGTTGCAATCTCTCTCCAAATGCTAAAGTTCTCATTATCTAAATGAGTCGTATTTAATTCAGATTATTGGTGTTAAGTAGAGTAGGTCAAGGATTCAGTTAAGGGCACATTAGGAAATTGTTTGTGGTACTTTTGATTCAAGGTAGACGAAATTAACCTAGTTTCTTACGAAACTTCTGCCAGCCAAACAGGTTAATTGGAATTTCAGGCAGAACATTAGTACATATTTTTGGACGTTATGTTTTCTGACACATAACCCATCCCATGTGGTACTCCTAAGATAGGTAACTATTGTCAAGTGTTCAATCAGCTGTAGATGTTGTGAAGGTCCAGTCTGACTTGTCATGGCAGGTCTGAGCAGCCGTTATTAAAAAATGCTCTTCTGCAATTCTGTGATTCTTTGATTTTTCCTGATTGATCCTACCTTTCAGTGACGCACGAACTAACAATGAAATGACAACAAGGAAGAAAAACAGTCTTGTGATCCAGTTTCATTTAGACCCAAGGCAAAACAAACTAGGTGAGGTTCTTTTTTTTTAATCATCTTTGTCAACTCGTGGCTTATCCACTCAGAATCAGAACTTTCCATTTTAAAAAGTGCATTAAAATACAGATCATAGACTCCAACTAAAAAAAATCAACTGCTTACAGATGTTGCTCATGTTTGATATAATGGATTGTGAAGCTCTGCATCTGTGGTTCATATCCTGACTGTTTGTCTGGTGTCAAAATAGAAGAGATAGAGCTGTATGTCCATCCTCTGAGTCCATAATCGGCTGATCGCAGTTTAAGAGCATGTTAAAAGCTCAGATTAGAGAACAACGTGATCGAGGGGGTCTGTCCAAACAGACCCTGTTTGTTTGAGTTGTTTTCTTTCTCTCTGCTGGATAAATGTAATGAGGTGATAGACATGTTTACGTGTTTCACGTGATCTATTGTATGAATGAAGCTCTGGCTCAGGAAATGTGTTTTGTTTTTTTGTGTTTTTTTTGCATGTGAGAAAGAAGTAGAATATGAGAGGGGAAAGAGACACCATTGTCTTTATGCCATTAAACCTGAGGGCAGAAGTGCAGTATTCTGTTATCCATCTCAAGGCTGGACATTATGTATGTGATCTGGGTGATTTTTTTGTTAACTTGAGGAGGAATATAATACCAGACAGCGATATGAGAATAAGACCTGCTTCTGTCCCCTTTTTCTCTTTGACACATGAATTTTAGAGCTAGTGCAAATACATTTTAGGGCACTTTTGCACTGAAACATTTGTTGTTAGTCTATGTGATGATGATGTTAATTCCCAAGTGATTGACAGTGAAAGAAATGATCAACCTTGAAAACAGGGTTTTTTATATTCTTTCTTCAAAACATTTTGAACCAGCCTTAAGGTGCGTTCATAATTACTGTTGCTCATTAAAAGTTCAAGGGCAAAATCTAGTCATTTCAGTAGGAATCCACGCGATCTGGAGTTTTGCGTGAGGGCGAAAAAGTTCCCCGTGTAGATTTCGCTCATGTTTACGTTGGTGTGCGAATTTGTTGCACTGAATAACAGAGAGCTGATAGGTTTAAAAATGATTTCTGTGTCCTTTATACATTGCTACTTCTGTTATTGACAATAGGTAATGGACTTTTTTTCTGTGACATTTTGCTGAAATTAAGCTAATCTGACCACACTTGAACACTGTCATCCATGTACTTTTCGGTTGAAATCCAAGATTTGTATTAAATAACTTCCATTTCGAATTCATGAGGATCTCAGTTTGGATTTGTTATCTTACATTTATATCCTGTGTAACTGTCGTTTTCAGAGTTGTATTGAAGGACACTATAACAGTAACAGGCCCCAAGGGAAATTTGAACTGGTTAGCTCTTTTTTTTGAGTTGAGCTTGATGTTTTTTATGCTAACGTCTGCTCTTTCTGCTCCTGTAGGTTGTCCCAGACCCTCAGTTGTGCCTCATGGCCGTGGGAACCTGACGGAAACAAATCGTGGCTCCTTCTCTGTTGGCACGCTGCTACAATACAGCTGCGATCCAGGATACACGCTGGATGGCTACAGCATCATCACCTGCACCGTCTCAGGCCACTGGTCCTCTGACCCACCTCGCTGTGTCAAAAATGACGGTACGTTCTGTTCCTGTTTTCTCATAAATTGGATTTTGTTCTGTGAGGGGTCATGCTATTCACATCATGTCGAAATAACTCCGATTACATTTCTGAGTAGAAAAAACAGTTCTTCATCAAACGTCACTATGAAAGCTCTGGTTCCTTCACGCTGACTCGAAAGCTTATTTCCCAACAGTTTGTCAACCACCAAGGGAGCCGAAGAACGGAGGATATAACTGCCACCCCTCGCCGTGCCACAGACTGACTCAGGGTACTGTGATTGAGTACTTCTGTGATGAGGGCTACATTTTGAAAGGAGGATACCAGTTCCGGACCTGTGACAACGGAGAGTGGAAGTCGCCCATGCAGATCAGCTGTCACCCTGTGCAAGGCATGTCACGCAGCAGCAGCTTGATCCACAATCTCGGCCTTTTGCATATTTTGCCATCTTGTCACATATGGATAGTTTTCCTTCTTCTTGATGAACTTTGAGAACAGAGAATCATTGTACACATGGTAAATTACAGTAATGTAGATATGTACAAGCTGTTCAAGTGAGTTCAGTAAAGCGTCAAGTTCCCAGAAAGCAGCATTTTAAGCATCAACTATCATGGGTTTTTTTTTTTGTTAGGCAGTCATATTTCAGTGGTTTGATTACTCAGTCACTGGATACGAGTTAAAGGGATAGTTCACCTAAAAATGAAAAATCTGTCATTAATTACTCACTCTCATGTCGTTCCAAACCCATAAGACCCATGAGTAATTAATGACAGAATTTTCATTTTTGGGTGAACTATTCCTTTAAAAGTTTATGGAACCCTGAGTACTCTTTATCGTTTAAATTTGATTGTTTGGAGAGATTTCTGTTAGCTTTATTTAAGTTATCCCTACTAAAAAAAACTAAACCAGGCCAAGGTTGTTTGGTGTTTTTTAGCTCTTTGGCCAGCATGACCTGCTAAAATGACCCCAAACCCCCCTAAAACCTTCAAAACAGGCTAGGTTTAAACAATTTAGCCAGGCTGGTAGTCCAGCTAACCACCTTAGGCTGGTTTAAGTTGGATTTTTCAACTATACCTAGTTTTATACCTCCATAACCTTATTTGCTTTTTTGGCTTTACACACTGCAGTGAATCTAACAAAGTGTTTCTCTTCCAGGGGAGGAGCAGCAGTCCCCGCTGCCCATGCCGGCTCTGTCTATCGTGGCCTCCACTGCCAGCTCTGTGGCCCTCATGCTGCTGCTGGTGGTGCTGTTTGTTTTACTTCAGCCCAAACTCAAGTCCTTCCACCACAGTCGGTGAGGCCCTATCTCATTCTTACTGAGCATAGCTTCTTCAAAGATGCTTGTTTTGTTCTCACAAAGAGAGAGTTTACATAGTTCTTAAAGGAACAACAGTAAAAAAGGCCTATTTAATTCCAAAGAAAAGTGAGATGAAAACCTAAATTGTGACTCTTTTGCTGTTATAAGAAGGCTTCAGGAGAAAATAAACAATAATAGTGGCCCAACACTGCATTAATTTGAACAAAATACAGTAATTCTTTTTTTTTTTTTTTTTTTTTTAAAGAACAGCCTTTATTTGAAATAGAACTCTTTTGTAATATTTATAAATGTCTCTTCTGATCAATTTAATGCATCCTTTTCAAATTAAAGTATTAATTTCTTAAAATCTATTGAACAGTAATGTATATACGAAATATTAAAAGTTGGCAACCAGGAAGTGTCCAAATGAAAATGCTATTCAGTTTGGTATTTTATTGTACAGTGCTAAGACATTGTAAATAAATGTTGAAGTGTGACAAAGTGTCCAAATACTATTGGTACCACTGCATGCAAATCCTTTGAGAACATAAATGTACTGTACTAATGTTAGTAGCGTGCAGATTTAAAGTCGAACGTAATTCCAACTGTTTGACATGGACAAATATGGCATCTCCCCTACGGCGCTGTTGTTCCAGTAATTTGCCGTTGCGTAATCAGCTCACTGTGATGTAAGCTGCAGATCAGGCAGGTCAGGATTTGATAGCCTTATTTTTATTCCATATCTCTCCTTCTCTTTTTTAAAGCAGCCGGGAGCAGGGTGTGTCAGGACAGCCTACCTCCATCATGGTGGAGGGCGTTCAGGTCTCACTGCCCTCCTACGAAGAGGCAGTGTATGGCGCAGGCGGCAGTTCTGTGCCCGCTCCTGAGTCCCGGGTTCAGATCGTGCTGTCGGAGGGCCCTCAGGCCGAGGGTTTGAATGAACCTCTCGAACAGGCTCAGGCGAGTTACAGTTTTCCCTCCACCTCGACTGCTGCGTCCTCGTGTCACGCAGAGACTGTATTGGTTCACCAGGTGCCCTCTTCCTCCTCTCCATCCTCCTCATCCTCTCCCTCCTGGGCTGCTGAGCAGCCTGGTGCCGCTGCGCCTCTCCATCGCAGGCAGAGCAGCGAGAGCAGCGATCAGCACAGCTTGCTTTCAGTCACCTCTGCCGAAGACTATGGCGATGGTGAGTTCACTTGTAAATCTAGAGGTGATTTAATGTGTGGTTTAATGACATATTAAATGTCCATGATAAATAATGTTTTTAAAAAATAATAATTATACTGAAACATATGTGGCAAGTGCATATTATATATCTCATTTAATTGATTACATATATTTCTGTTTAAATTTTAATATTATTTTACACTTTTTTTAATAACATTTTATAATGAATGAATTAATGATAATAATATTATAATATAATATAATATAATGCTTTAATATAATTAAAGCATTGTTTTGGGGCTGTCACACCACATGATATTTTACAATCTTAGCTAACCTGAGCTTGTTCTAAAATTATTTGATATTTGAAGAGACTTATGCATGATACAGTTTTTTTTTTTTAATGAATATTTTTTTTAAACAAGTTTATGTTTAAGTTTAATTATTAATTACAATTTAATTAGGGCTGCAAACGATTAGTCACGATTAATCGATTCAAAATAAAAGTTTGTTTACATACTATATGTGTGTGTACTGTGTATATTTATTATGTATATATAAATACACATGTATATATTACAAAAAAATTTGTATGTATTGCATGTATTTGTATGTAAACACTTGTATATGATTAATATTATATATAAATATTTTACATATGAGTCTAACATATTTTTCCTTAATATATACATGTATGTGTGTGTATTTATATATACATAAATGTACACAATACACACATATATAGTATGTAAACAAACTTTTATTTTGAATCGTTTTGCAGCCCTAAATTTAATGATATATAATTAATAATAATCTAAATTTTATATATATATATGTATGTTTATCTCTCTATATATACATTAAAAATATATGTACTCATAATATTTATGAATTAATATTTGTAAACACACACAAATGAATTTTCAACTCATTAATATTATTACAACGGAATGTTTTGGAGTCACGCCACATGAAATTTCACCTGTAATATATGTACCTTGCTGTGTCATGAAAGGATTATTTGATATTTTAAGAGAATTCTCTGACATACTTATTTAATGAATATTAATATTACATGAATATGAATATTACATACTTTTTTTTTCTTCATTATATTATCAGGACAGTTGTATCACCTCATATTTTTGAACTTCTGCTCCCACATTCAAAACAAAAATTACAATTAATTTGTATTGAATAACACTCTAATTATAGAAGTTGCGTATCATAATTATAGATTATAGAAGTCATTGTATGTGAATTGCATAATTAAAAAAAAAAATAGCTACATGCCATTTTTTACCCTTTTTTTTTTAAATATTAAATGTATGTATTTTATTAAATGTATTAAACAACTCAAGCCATCTTCATTTCTATGCCTAACATCATATTTTCTTCATGTGTTTTCTCCAGATATTCCATTGCTAAAGGAAGCCTGAGTCTGTGTGCAGTCACCCCTCTCTCTGTCTTCGCTGGCCAGGACTGTATCCCCTAAAGCTTCTCACCAAACACGCGCCCCACAGCCACCCGTCAGAACGCAGCAGTAAATAAGATCCGTCAGCTGTCCCTCTACCAACAAATCTCCCGCCCCTGGGGTCTACAAGCTGCGTGGCCCCCGAAGAGTCCGGCAGCTCTCTTCACAAGAAGAACCTTCGACCGATGACCCCCTCAAAGGGATGCGCAAATGCTTGAGTTTGCACTGATGTAGTTTATGAATTTAAATTAAGCTAATTTGCTCTTGATGATGTAGGAAGATTGTGATCAAATGAATTAGAGTTGAAAGAAATTAGTTTGAAGCTTGATTCCAAGATTGGAACGATAAAACGGGTTGGTTTATTTCTCCTTCAGAGATGGCTGGAAGGGCTTAACTAAACACGACACTCAATCTAATGCTTGGCTACTCTGTGTTCCTGTTGGAAGCCCGGAGTTTAATGGCAGAAGCAGACAGAACGCCTCTGCGGCACGAGGGGAACCCACATGATAAAGTCAAATGATCGTTGCAACTGAGAAACCAAACCAAAGGAAAACGCATTCTAAAGGCAGACGGTTCTCTCATCAGTGATGGCAATCAGACCTTCCACGGGCTGAAACCCATTCTGCATTTTTCATTTGCTGACCATTCACCTAAAAACCACTATGACGCACAATTTATTTACCCTTTATGCATGATCAGCAGTGTCCCAGACTCAAACAGCAGTCTCGGCTTTGAAGAGAAGAGCAGAAGCATATTGCTGACCAAAGCTCCATACTTTTCGATGAAAACTGATTTGCTAATGACAGTTGCACCTTTAAAATTAGTTGGGTGAGATACTAAACAGAACAAAAACACCCTCAGTGCATGGTTGAGAATTTGAAAAATTGACAAAAAGACATTTCTAGAATGTTACGAGGTCACAAAAGCATGTTAAGGCAAAATCCTTGACAGCACACGGCAGTGACAAACTACTTTTGTTTCTGCAGAAGCTCTGGGAATGTTGAAAATGTCATCAAAATCGTGCGCTTTTTTGTTTGCTCCTTCCTAATGGGATGCATCAGTCCTCAAGGTCTAGTGCCCGGCCTTTATTCAGGAGTGCTTGAGACATTTTTGGCCTTGAATCCTGCAAAACAGTTTCGATAGAACTAAACTGGAAGTATTTGAAGGGACTTTTCATATTCGGATTAGTTAGAATAGATAATGCTTTTAGGAAAACGTTAATTGCGTTCATTGTTCATTTATTCAGTCTTTAAAGAAAGAGTTCACACAAATATGAAAGCTCTGTCATTTTTTACTCACCCTCATGTTGTTTCAAGGCCATATTCATATTCATATATCATTTGTTCTGTGGAACATACTGTATAAATAGGAAATTTGAACAATATTCATACAGTTTTATTTTGCATACAAGGACAATTCATAGCAACCACGTCTATCAAGTTCCACAATGGACAAAGAAAAAACACAATTAAAGCGCCATAATCCAAGAGTTCTGAAGCCATGTGATAGCTTTGTGAGAGGAACAGACCACATACATATTTGTAAGCTACTTTCAAGGTGTTTTATCTCCATTTTGGAGCTTGACAGACATGTTGACTATGAAAGAAAACAGGTGCCATGCAAAAAAAAAAAAAAAAAATCCAGAAAATGGATTTGAAATGTCATGAGAGTGAGAAACTAATTTTCAATTTTGGGTGAACAATTCCTTTAAAAGCCTGCATTTGATTATAATCTGCATTCATTACGATTGCATAAAAATAGTTTTCCCTCATTAACCACATACAGTAAATATCTGACACTTGATTGCACATTAAATACTGTAATCAACATATTTCTTGGCTGGAGACCGCAGTGACAAAGTCTCACTAATGAGCTTCACTGCTATGCATGTGAAGAGCAAATACTCATGCATCAACAGACAGAACAAAACTAACAAGCTGTCAAACAAAAGCAATGGAGAGACAATCAAGCCGTCCAACTGTGTCTACATTCAAGGGCTGCAGCATGGATTAAAACTGAGAGATTAAATTAATGCAAACATTTGTAACCCCAAAACCAGACAACAAAGAGCTGCTCTGTGGAGAACTCACTGAATGCCTATACTGTAATTATAATCATTTTTTAGATGCTCAGAGAATTGGATGAGCCAGTTTGAAGTGAGATGAGGCTGCATTTATGCCGATATGTTTCCACTCCATGCAGGCATCAGCAACAGGGTTCACCGGAGCAAAACATTAGCTGAGGAGGTTGAATCTGACCTGCCGCAGGGCAGAGAACAAGAGACCGCATATGTAATGCAACTTCACATTGTCTCTCTCCCCCCCCCTTTTTTTCTCACACATGCACATGCATGCACACATCGCCGTAGCCAGCTATGAGGTCACATTTTCATGTTAAAAAAATTACATTTCTATGAATGACTAATTTGCTGTTTAAAACTTATTATGAGTATTTGCATGAATAATTCAGTTTAGACAGTTTACAAGAATGTCCATAGTATGAAAATGATCGCCGCAAGACGCTGGCGGAGTGAACAAGGCTTGATAGAGTTGTGTGTGAGGGCACGGGCGCAGCTTCCGCAATTATATTGTATTATGCCAGATCCAGCTATGATAAGCATCTTTGGAATTGTCTTTTCTACTTAATTTGACAGTTGAGAAAGTTAATAAAGTGACAAGTTGCAGTTTAGGGTTAGCGATATCTTTATTTTATCTTATTTACTAGATTTGAACTAATTTCGGTTTTTATTTATTTTTCGGTTTTTATTTGTTTACATAGTAATATCTGGCAACACTGCATCGACGGCACCTAAACAGACAGTAATCAAAAAAGCCCACGGACAGGATACCACATTCAGTAAGGAAAACGCAAAAAACATCACGTTACTGTCAATCAGTAACATTATCAACGCTATCAAAAATAGTAGCATTTAAAACTAGTATACAGATCTGTACAACAAGTAGCTAGGTTACAGAATAAAATGAAATATGCAAGCACTAGCCATGAAGAAGTCTATGCTATTTCATTCAGTATAGTAGGCTAGTTAAATTTTAAGAAAATCATGCTAAAACATTCATAAGAGCACTAGACAAAGTTTTCATCTATATAGCATTGGTTATTAATTAAAACTATAACAGTATTGCTGCATGAATAATAAACAAATGATAAAAATATCCATCCCTAATCTATAGTAAAGTATTAACAAATTTTGTTGCAATAAATATGGTATAATTTAACAATGTTCATCCCTCTAAAACAGGGGTCATCAAACTTGATCCTGGAGGGCCGGTGTCCTGCAGAGTTTAGCTCCAACTTGCCTCAACACACCTGCCTGGAAGTTTCAAGTATA
>JAFVLL020019374.1:36720-59001 GCA_021397915.2 Tor tambroides
GTAGGTATCTACAAACTGTTCAAGTGAGTTCAGTACAGCGTCAGAAGACGTAGTTCCCAGACAGCAGTATTTTAAGCATCAACCATCGTGTGTGTGTGTGTCTTTGTCTGTGTGTGTGTTTTTTTTGTTTTTGTTTTTGTTAGGCAATCATATTTCAGTGTTTTGGTTACTTGTTAGGCAATCATATTTCAGTGGGAAAAAAAAACTAAACCAGGCCAAGGTTGTCTGGTGTTTTTTTTTTTTTTTAGCTCTTTAAGCCAGCTGGTTTCCCAGCATGCATCAAAAAGGCTAGGTTTAAACAGTTTGGCCAGGCTGGTAGTCCAGCTAACCACCTTAGGCTTTTTCAACTATACCTAGTTTTATATCTTCACAAACCTTTTTTGTTCTTCGGCTTTACACACGGCAGGGAATCAAACAAAGTGTTTCTCTTCCAGGGGAGGAGCAGCAGTCCCAGCTGCCCATGCCGGCTCTGTCTATTGTGGCGTCCACTGCCAGCTCTGTGGCCCTCATCCTGCTGCTGGTGGTGCTGTTTGTTTTGCTTCAGCCCAAACTCAAGTCCTTCCACCATAGCCGGTGAGTCCCTGTCTCATTCTTACTGAGCATAGCTTCTTCAAAGACATTTGCTTTATTCTCACAAAGAGGGAGAATAGTTCTTAAAGGAACAGCAGCAAAAAAGGCCTATTTAATTCCAAAGATAAGTGAGAGGATGGAAATGGTGATGAATATCTAAACTGTGATTACTTTGTTGTTATAAGAAGGCTTCAGGAGAAAATAAACAATAATGGTGGCCCAAAAATAATGAAATTTAATGTCTGATGTTTGTCATCATTTATACTATTGTTGGGGTCGGTACATTTGTTTTTGAAGTCTCGTATGTTCACCTACACTGCATTTATTTGATCAAAATGCAGCAGCAGTAACAGTAATATTGTGAAATACTGTGATTTGTTGCTCATGTAACATTTCTTACTATTATCAGTGTTGAAAATAGTTGTGGTGATTCATATTTTTTGGAAACCATGATACATTTTCTCAGGATTCTTTGAGCCTTTATTTGTAATAGAAATCTTTTGTAATATTTAAAAATGACAATTTTGATCAATTGAAAGTGCTCATTTCTTAAAAACCTTTGAATAGTAATGTATATATGAAATATTACTATGTTCTACTAAAAGTTGGCAACCAGAAAGTGTCCAAATACTTATTTTTGGACTGTTTTAAACAATATATTTTTATCATTTTATACATTGTGCTTGAAAATGGCACACAGTTTGGTATTTTATTGTACAGTGCAAAGACTTGACATAAGGGTCAATACTTTTGGGACCACTTTGTACTGTACTAATGTTAGTAGCGTGCAGATTTAAAGTCGATCGTAATTCCAACTGTTTGACATGGACAAATATGGCATCTCCCCTACGGCGCTGTTGTTCCAGTAATTTGCCATTGCGTAATCAGCTCACTGTGATGTAAGCCGCAGATCAGGCAGGTCAGGATTTGATAGCCTTATTTTTATTCACATATCTCTCCTTCTCTGTTTCAAAGCAGCCGGGAGCAGGGTGTGTCAGGACAGCCTACCTCCATCATGGTGGAGGGCGTTCAGGTCTCGCTGCCCTCCTACGAAGAGGCAGTGTATGGCGCAGGTGGCAGTTCTGTGCCCCCTCCTGAATCCCGGGTTCAGATCGTGCTTTCGGAGGGCCCTCAGGCCGAGGGTTTGAACGAACCTCTTGAACATGCTCAGGCGAGTTACAGTTTTCCCTCCACCTCGACTGCTGCGTCCTTGTGTCACGCAGAGACTGTATTGGTTCACCAGATGCCCTCTTCCTCCTCTCCATCCTCCTCATCCTCTCCCTCCTGGGCTGCTGAGCAGCCTGGTGCCGCTGCGCCTCTCCACCGCAGGCAGAGCAGCGAGAGCAGCGATCAGCACAGCTTGCTTTCAGTCACCTCTGCCGAAGACTATGGCGATGGTGAGTTCACTCGCAAATCTAGAGGTGATGTGTGGTTTAATGACATAAAACATTAAGTGTCCATGATAAATAAATTAATCTTAAAAAAATAATAATAATAATAATAATAATATTGAAATGTATGTGGCAAATGCATATATATCTAAGGGTTATGTTTAATTAATTACATATATTTCTGTTTAAATTTTAATATTATGATTTTTACACTTTTTTTTTTAACCACATTTTTTACAGATATTAAAATGAATTATATTATTAAAGCACTGTTTTGGGTCTGTCATACCACATGATATTTTACAATCATAGCTAACCTAACCTTGTCATAAAATGGAAATAAAAGAAGAAAAAAAAAACTTATGCATGATGTAATTTTTTTAAATTAATATTTTTTAAACAAGTTCAAGTGTCTAAATTTAAACACAATATAACTGCAAAATGCATGTTATTAATTACAATTAGATGATAATTAATCATTATTAATAAAATATATATTTAAATATGTATTAATTTAATGTTTATCTCATTCTCTATACATTAAAAAATAAATGTACTCTTCATAATATTTACAAATGAATAATTAATGATATTTGATTAAAAAAAAATACACAATATATGAATTCAGTTGATTTAATATTATTACAACAATTTTTTTTTGTCATATCACATGATGTTTTACCTGTAATATAATGTTTCCTGGCTGTATAAAAGATTATTTTATATTTTAAGAGGCTTCTCTATGACATATACTTATTTAATGAAGCTTTTTTTTATGAGGACAGTTGTATCACCTGTCATTTTTGACATTCAAATCAAAATTTAAATTACATTTGTATTGAAAAACACACTCATTATAGAAGATGTGTATTCAAGTCATTGTATTTGTGAAAATACATTTTTAATTAAAAATAGCTACATTCCATTTTTTGCGCTTTTTTTTTTGTATTAAATGACGTATTAAAATACTCATTTCTGTGCCTAACATCATATTTTGTTTGTCTTTTTTTTCCAGATATTCCATTGCTTAAGGAAGCCTGAGTCTGTGTGCAGTCTCCCCTCTCTCTGTCATCGCTGGCCAGGACTGTAACCCCTAAAGCTTCTCACCAAACACGTACCCCATAGCCACCCGTCAGAACAGCTGTCCCTCTGCCAACAAATCGCCCGCTCCTGGGGTCTACAAGCTGCGTGACCCCCGAGGAGTCCGGCAGCTCTCTTCACAGGAAGAACCTTCGACCAGATGACCCCTCAAAGGGATGCGCAAATGCTCGAGTTTAACACGTCGCACCTTTTCTCGCAGGTGCGCTAATAATCAGTTGCACTCACAGGCTTACCTCGTCACGGCGAGGATTCACTAATTACAAATGAATGCATTCAGATTACGTTGTGGACCTCTGCTCCGTCAATGACTGTGACCTCTTGCGAAGGGGAGAGTTCAGCAAGGATTTGCTAAGCCAGGCCCTTTTCTCTTTGATGCTGCATGTTCTGTGCAATTTCTTTTTTCTGTTTCGTTCTACGCGTGTACACACAGGAGCACGGCACAATAGAAGCATGATGCATAGCACCATCTCCACACTCGTCCCTTGTGCGAGACGCAGGGTTGAACTGATTTACATTGTACTGTATTCAAATACATGCTTGCCTTTTTATTTGTCAAGAAGTACCTGTGCTGTGCTCTGCGTGTGTGTATGTGTGTGTTTCTGATGCCTGCGTGACTGTGGCAGTTGTGATTCAAAGAGGGCTGAAGTATCATCTTGGCTTCTTTTCCCCAAAATAGGAAACATTTTCAATACCTCCATTTTCTAATTGAGATGTTATTTAACTAGAATGGATGTTCCTTGTCTGTTTGTCCAAAGTGAGGGAGATACACCTTGTGTTAGCAGCCGCGAGATTACTGTTCTCATTCAGAGAAATAATTTAACTTTATTTCTTCCTTTTAAAAGCAAGTATATCTCCCTCATGTTTATGTGTTGCACGCACAAGTAAAAAATCATTTTTAATCATTTGTATGTTCTTTCTCCAAGAGGACATTTTTGGGTGTGGACTAAGTATACTGGGCTATACCTCACGAGCTTTGACTCAGACTTATAATATTTGGATTTGAGGAAGTTTAATTCACTTTTAATTAATGAAAATTAAACCAAGATGACTATCAAGGATAGGAGCTTTCTTTATTAAGTTTTCTTAATAAATCACTTCAGCCATTCAATTAAATAAATAAATTTTTTCAATTAAATATATAATTATACATAAATACGTATGAAAGCTCCAGAAAATGGCCTTGTTCTTCACTCAATGTGTTATTTTGGCAATTGGACATTTAAAAAAACCAATGAATCTTTTGATTGAGTTTTACATCCTTGCCCATTACCACCTCATTTGTATATCCCCTGTGGTTGACTCAAATTCTGATGTTTGTCATCATGCATTAAATATATATATTTTTGTGTGTCTGACTTTGGAGAGAGAGGGGAGTTTGCCTATCTGCACATCCTCAGATTTGTGTTCCTGGCTTGTTTTTGTAAATTGATTTACATTTTTACATGCAAACTGAAGGCAAAATATTACTGCTACCTTAAAACTTGTACATTTCATACATTTCTCACTTTGTAATCATGTGTTTCCTCCATCTCACTGGCTTTATGGTAATTTGTCTTCAGTTTCCTTATGGCCTTACTTTTTCTTTTCTATGCATAAACATTGTCTTGTTGTTTTTCAGACATAGGGTTTTACTCCTTTGGGGGATGTGACATAAGATTGTCCACCCGTACTTCCCTCAGAAGCTTTTTTTTTCCAGTGAACGTGAAGTATGAACTTTTGAGTTTGGTTTATCTGTTTCGTTCAAAGGATGTTTTTAAGTTTAAAAAAGAAAGGACGCAAGTAAAAAAGGATATCTAGGATGTGTGTGAAACACTGTTGTACGGTGTTTTTCTCCAAATGTAATTTAAGTTGACTCATCCACCCAGCTCCCCATCCCCATTACACTTCTTTTGGTTTTCCTCTGTACATTGCTGTGGGTGTGAAGATAGTATTTTAATATTTGTATAAAGTTTAATTTAATTCTACAGTGTGTATATAACTATTTCTAATTAAAGCTTTCATTTGAAGTGCTCAAATGGTGTATTTATTTTGGTGATTCTGACGCTTGACATGTTGTTTACTCTATAAATACTTGTATAGTTATATTACATCCGTGCTGTCATATGACATAATGGATTCCTTTGTATTGAGGGTAAAGTGCAGATACCATTAGTAAATAATTAATGTTGTGCGTTAACGCCATCTAGTGTTGGAGCTTTATACGTCTAATTTACAGTAGTATGAGAACTCCGACTCATTTCCGCGTTTCGGTTCTTATGAACAGTTCTTTCAAAGAGCCGATTCAAAAGAACGATGCAGCTAATTAAATTACCTCATTATGTGATTACGATATATTGCAGTCATAATGGATTTAGAATAGTAGTAAACTATTATAACCAGTCCAGAAGAGGGGGGTGTGTGTGTGTGTGTGTGAGTGTGAGAGAGAGAGAGAGATTGACGGAAATATGCGTTCAATGAGTCGAATTGGACGGCTCGGAGCGCTTTAGTTCGCGATGATTCTTGAATCATTCAGACTGATTTTGTGAACTGATTCAGTACAATTCGTTGCAGTAAAAGGCTTTGTCCAAATACCCACACTTGCGGTCTTGGCCACTTGAGAGCGCGTGCGCGCGACAGGAAGTAAGTGTGCAAGCGTGTCTCATGTCTTCAAAATGCCAAAGTATCCTTAATGGATACTAAATCCACACTATCTCGAATACCGCTACGGAGCGCTATTCGAGGCTAAGCGTATCCCATCATGCATCATGTTCTGGATATAAATCGTGGGACTTTTTGCCGAGATCTCGCGAGAGGTTAGCCGGAAACCTTTCCAATGTAAGTTAAATATTAATATAATAATTAGATATTACATTTTATTGGTGCAAAGAAGAGTAGTGGTGATAATTTATTTTGTACAAAATTTGCAACTGCTTTTTATCACTTAATTAGAAGCACCACAAATTAAATTATGTCATATTATAGGGACTACTGAACAGACATTAAGAAGTTGATTTTAAAATGCAAAGTATTTCAAATTAAAATTAAAATAAAGCTATGTAAACACTTACATTTTTAGAACACTATAAGTGTGTGTTCCATCAGCTAATGAAAAGTTCGACACACACTTGTGGTCTTCATCCTCACTTGAACACTTGGGCCAAATACAGGAAATACGTCATATAAGTAGTCAAGTGGGTATTTGGACAAAGCCATACTCGCCGTTTCATCTAATAAAGTACTTTATGGTCGGAATAAATACAGACAATCGGATGAAAATAAAAATTAAAAAATAAATAAATATTTGGCACTAACACTGACACTAAAAAACAAATGTTTCGCCTCTCTAAAGTAAATCATTTTACCATACAACCTTACGTTTTCCACTATTTTCTCAATACATAGTAATGTACGTAATGATTTAAATTATTGAGTTATCACAGTATTCATAGTGTATCGGTCAGTAGTGCAGTGGTTGAGGTGTTCCGAACTGATCCCAGAACAGCGCTGAGCGTCGCGCGCAGTTCTACACTTGACTCCATTTTGTGAGAAGGGCTGTTCGCACAGACACGACACATTCAGAGGAGAAACATCAGGTAGAGCCGAGATATGTAACTTACCTGAGACAGTGCATCTTCACACTTGCTTGAATTCCGCTTATAAGCGATGTATTGTTTAAACGACTGTATTTTGTGCAGCGATTCCGCAGTTAATGAGCGCTCTCTGGATGTGGGTTGTGGCCTCGAGCCATTATTGTTGCAGAAATGCGTAACGTTAGGTGTTTGACGCTTGTAGAATGAGAGTATCATTATATTATGATTGTTTTAACTTGTTTGCGGTTGTTTTAAGGAGGATGAGCGGTTGTCGTATTTTCATCGGTCGATTAAACCCCTCTGCTCGAGAGAAGGACGTCGAGCGGTTCTTCAAGGGTTATGGAAAAATAAGGGACATTGACCTGAAAAGAGGCTTCGGATTTGTAGTACGTTTTGCCTTTTCTAGACAATTTAACAACATTGTAAAAACATGCTCTATGCATGTCACTGCTTTAGCCGCAATGACTATAATAATAGCATGGGCTCCGTTACAAAGCCTACTGAGCTGCCTACATTGACAGCGTTCACCTATGGTGGTAGACAGCTCTCCTTTACACAGTATAAATGGTAGTATTGACATTTTTACTATTTAAAATATGTTTTTATATACTTTAAACCGTAATTTATTCCTGTGGCAAAGCTGAATTTTCAGCAGCCACTACTACTTCAGTCTTCAGTGACACATAATCCTTCTGAAATTATTATAATATAAAGATTTGGTGCTCAAGAAACATTTCTATTATCAATTTTTGTAGAAACTGTAATTTTTTCAGAGTATATTGAGGAATGGAAAGTTTAAAAGAATAAAAGAACAATTTTCCTGACCCCAAACATTTGAACTATAGTGTATATAATATTATTATAAAATTGCAACAGTAAACTAAGCAGTTAACAAATTTGAACAAAATTGATTTTTTTGAATATTAAGTAAGTAATTTTAAGTAAAAAAGTAATTAGGAAAAATAAACTAGAGATCAAGAATGGCAACACATCACTAAACCTCTGCGGTATATAATATTCACATGTTAATCTTTAATTGTTTCTTGCAGGAATTTGACGATCCGAGAGATGCAGAAGATGCTGTTTATGAGCTTGATGGGAAAGAGCTCTGCAATGAGAGGTATATTTTTAATCAGTTTCTATTTGTATATTGCTTTTCTCAATTCATATTGTTTCAAAACAGCTTTAATTAGCGCAGTGAATAGGCCAAAAATAACAAGGGTAAGGAAAATCTCCCTAAGAATGTTTAGGGAGAGGAAAGATGAAGCCTTGGAGAGAATTGAGACTTGGCAGAGCCAGACACATGTATGAGGGATGTTTTGATTGCAGGGTGACCATCGAGCATGCCCGTGTCCGTCTGCGTGGGGGCCGAGGCCGTGGTGGTGGCGGTGGAGGACGTTTTCCTGGTCGGTATGCTCGTGGCTCCCAGGACAGCCGGAGGTAGGCGTCAATCTTTGTTGAATGTTCAAAAGTTGGGTCCAGTAAGATTTTTTTTTTTTTTTGTAAGAATTTAATAGCTGTAGTCAGCAAGGATGCATTAAATGGATCAAAACTGGCAGTAAGTGCTTTTAAATTGTTTTTAAAAAAATGTATATTTCAAATAAATTTTTATTTATCAATAAATGTATCAGAGTTTCCGCAAAAATATTAAGCAGCGCAAATGTTTTAAAAATTGACAATAAGAAATGTTTCTTGAGCACCAATTCAGCTTATTAAAATGATTTCTGAAGGATCATGTGATAATGATCCTGAAAATGCAGCTTTGCAATAAATAACATTTTAAAATATATTAAAACTAAAAGCAGTTTTTCACAATTGTATTAATATTTCACAATATTACAGCTTTTACTGTATTTTTACAGTCTTGGCAAGCATAAGAAACTTTTTAAAATCTTGCTGACCCCAAAACTTTTAAACAATAGTTTGTACAGGTAAGGTTGGGTTGTGTAAACATAGTATGTTCAGTTTGGTCTTATTTTCTGCATTAGAAATAAGTCAATAACTCTAAGTGTTTCACTTATCAGGAATCCTCCACCAATGCGCACAGAGAATCGCCTCATTGTGGAGAATTTGTCATCGAGAGTCAGCTGGCAGGTGAGTGTTCATTGATTTCCTATCAAGTTTTGGTGAGTCAGTCACTGCAAATGACAAAAAAATAAGGATTTCCTTCATAGATGAATAGAATATGTAGAGTTATGTTAATTTAATAGCTTTAACTATCCAATTAAATGTAAATCAGTGGCAAAAATTGTCATTCTGAGATTCAAGGTCATATAATAAATACTCCATTAGTGCTAGAGAAGAGGAAACGGTAAGGTTAAGTCACTTTGCCTCTGTTTTAACCAATTGTTCACCCCTCTATTTGCCAGCCTGACTGTTGTGTCGTATGGAAGAGCTCGCTAATGGTGGAGTTAACCCCTACAGGGCCCCTCTCTCTGCTTAAGCCACTCCCATTGTGCCCCACGCCTAGTTGACCTCCGCCGATCGCACGAGAGCTCTCTGTGAGTGATGCCCTCTCGCTCTAGACGCAGCGGCTGCCGCTACAAAGCGCAGTTTGTGACGGTGCCGTGCTGAAAGAGAGAGAGACAGAGAGTGAAAGCAAGAGAGAGGGGCAGAAAGAGAGCGAAAGAAAAAGAGAAACAGAGCATACGCAGTCAATCGAGGGGTTCGGTAATTTGAGAGGCTTCGATCGGTATACTCACCCACCCTGCTCTCTGGTGGTCCTGAGGATAAAATCTCCAGGTTATGGCCCCAGCCCGATGGGTACGTTCCCAGGTATTAGTCTATAATCTCTTCCTCGATGTTCACGCTCAGTGCCCGTGAGGGGAGGCACAAATAGGGTACGATCGATGGAGGGAAGCCCTGTGCTCTACTACACTGTATTCACTTGTGTTTTGGTAAGAATGCATCTGCCATGTAAATGTAAATGTACATTTTATCCAATGTGGGGCCCTTTTTATGAGCTGCTCCACATATCTCCTCTGCTAGTCTTGTAGTTTGGGAGTCCGGGAATGTTACAGCATTGCAAGCCAAAAGTATCTTTGATTGATATGCCAGCCACCCCTTTTCATTCCAGCGCTCATTCATTTCGGCTGATAAGACACTGAAGTCTTTGTGTTTACACCACGTTTAGAGGCCAGGGTTGGCCTCACAAAGCTCTGAATAGAGAGTTATAAGAGCGTGAAATGTGGCCGATTCACTCCTCCGCAACACGTTGTGATTCAAATGTGTCGGTCGGCTTGGTTTTTGCTTTTTTACAGTTCTTTTCTGTCTGGTTACGAATCCCTACACAGACCCTATACTTTTTGTTGATATGCATGTGCCGAAATTTTCTTCAGCCTGATTTTAATGTTTGTATGGAGCATATTGAACATGATCCAGGCTTGAGCATGAGCTGAGAGATTCTCGGACCCCAACTTTGATAGTTCAGTTACTTTGATTCTTCATAAAAGGTGTAAAAACGATCATCTAAGTTGCTTAGCTAAGTCAAAATGCTGCTGTACTGTGTGTAGGATTTAAAGGATTTCATGAGACAAGCTGGAGAGGTTACTTTTGCAGATGCCCATCGGCCAAAGCTTAATGAGGGGTGAGCTGGCTATTTTCTTTCCTGTTACTCTCCCTGCAGAACTGTTTTTGCATGAATCTGGATCGCTACTGTACTGCTTTTTTGCTGTTTTGTGTAATACTTTAATCTTTCTACAGTGTGGTTGAGTTTGCTTCTCATAGTGATCTAAAAAATGCCATGGAGAAGTTGTCTGGGAAGGAGATCAATGGAAGAAAAATCAAACTTGTTGAGGCGGCCAGGAAAAAGTGAGTTATTATTGTTCTTAGCTGGCTGTTAATGTTTAACGTTTATTAGTTTTACATGTATAATTAATGACAGAAATGTAATATATATAGTACTGTATAAAATATTTTAAACTATATTAAAATAGAACATTTTATATTGTTAGTTGTTAAATCGTAATATTTCACAATTTTACAGTTTTTACTGTATTTTTTATCAAATAAATTCATCATTGGTGAGCATAAGAGATGTCTTTCAAAAACATTAAAAATCGTATTGACCCTAAAATTTTGACGATTGATTGATTGATTTTCTCTTGTCCTATAGATCCAGAACTCGGTCTCGTTCAAATAGCTCATCCCGTTCTCGTTCCCGAGGGCGCTCTACGTCACGTTCTCGTAGCCGCTCCCATTCCCACAGCCCCAAATCACATAACCGCTCCAGAAGTCGGTCCCGTTCGGCCAGTGCTTCTCCTGTGCGGCCCAAAGAAGCACCACGTGCTGAATCGGCATCACCGCCGCCCCCAGCACAGCGCCCCCCACCGTCCCGTTCCCCGTCTGCTGACAGTCGTCATTAGCCTCCACTGCCCTGTGTGCTGACTGAGATGCGTCTGTGGTCAACACTTCAAGAGGCTGATGAAGCTAGCAATATTGTCCCATCTTTCGTCAGTTTAGGTCCCGTAAGTGGAGGGACAGCCTCTGTACATGCCAGGAGTTTCACAGCACGGGCTCTGTTGCTAGTTTAAAGGCATTTGACTGGAGAATCACATTAAATCAGGAATATACTGCTGTTTTGGGTGTTTTTTTTTTTTTAAGTTCATGTCTAAAATGGGTATGTGGTTATTTTTTATCAATATATACAGAGTGAGGTTTGATTGATGTTGAGAGTCTTTAATTGTAAAAATATATATTGTTTTCCATTATTGCGACCCTATGATGTGTTGAAAATACTGAATTAGGGTTTTATAAATACATAGTATGAATCATGACAAGAAAAAGGCTTTTAGTGCTTTATGAAAGGCTGATAAGAATATGAATTTCAAGTGCAAGAACTGCCACACAAAATGAGGTGCAAAAACAAAATGAGGAGCAAGGCCAGTACAGCCATTTCATATTCAAAATATAAAGTAAAATGAAGTTTCTAATACTTTGCGGGTCTTTCAGTGTTTTATGAAACAGCCTGTGCTGTTTGGGCCAGCTAACTTTATTTTTGTTACTTCATGAATATATAGTATGTATAAATTGTTTGTAATGTGGATGCTTGAATTATAATCAAAGAATCGCCCAAATTCCCTCCACGCTGCATGAGAGATCTTTTCACTTTTGTGAACCCCATGTCATACACACCCTATTCATATGTATGTATTTAATTTCTCATTGTGGATACACGTCAATGTTGCATTAGTTTGTAGGAGTAAATTATGTTTTTTTTGCAATGCATAGTTTCTTTTATTTAACAAAACAGGATATGATTTTAATGTCATTTCTGATGTATCATGTATTCCGGTTTTATGTAAAAATCAGGTTTCGTCTGGATATGTTTTGATGCATGTGTTACCTTTTCTGTACCATGGTGCAAATATTACACATGAAAATGTTTTTGAACATTTATAAAGTTTGTGTAGCACTGTTAAAATTGAATAAATTACTGAAAAACTGTTAGTAATGAGGTCAGTCATTTCCAAAATGTAAATCACATAATCTGAAACAGTAATGACAACATTACAGTACAACCTTAAACAAAATGTACAATCAAATATCATTATACATACATTGCTCAAATAATAAGTCAGTGTTTCAAATAAGACAGTAAGTGGTTTGTTAATGCAGTGTTTAATATGAGGTTGCACAACAGTACAAAAGTCTTAAAACAGGTGCTATATTTTTTAAACTATTCATTGTGTTTTAAGCCATAAAATACATTTTTCAACATGTTTTCAATTGTAAAAAAAAAGTTAATACCTTTATTCTAACAATACATTTGTATAGTAAAGTTGACTATATTTAACATACTCTAAACTGAAACTGTTTGGCATTATGTATGTTTTTTTAAGGAGGAACAACAAAACATGTATATTCATCATTCCCCATGGCCCCAGCATCTGTGGTAGTTTGGCCCTAAATAAGCACTATGGGGTCCTCAGATGTCACTGTTAGAGGGCCCATTAGTTTCTTCAGCTGCTTTTTCCACTGCTGTGTACTCTTCTGTTTCTGTGTAAAAAGAGATAATAGTTATTTTTAGAATTTAATATACTTATAATACAGTATTTTATTTTAAAAAAGTAATTAAAAATAGCAATTAAATACTTATTTCGGTTGTTAGGTTAATTTTAAAGTAATAGTTCACCTGTTATAGTAATAGTTTGCTGAAATTTACTCATTCTCAGGACATTCAAGATGTAGATGAGTTGTTTAATCATGAGAACAGATTTAGAGAAATTTATCATTACATCACTTCCTCACCAATAATCCACAAGTAATCCACACGACTTTAGTCCATCAGTTAACATCTTGTGAAGCAAAAAGGTGTGTATTTGTGATAAATTTATCAAGATGTTTTTTTTTTATTATTCAAATTGTTGCTTCCAGCTAAAATACAAGTCCTCTATCCATAATATTGCTTTCTCCAGAAATATACACAGATCAACCACTGCTTACAAGTGAAAACAGCCCAAAATAGTTCTAAACAAATATGTCAGTGGATTTAAAGTTAAAGGGATAGTTCACTTTGAAATTAAAATTTGGTATCTATCAGCTTACCCCAAGGGCATCCAAGATGTAGGTGTCTTTTTTTCTTCAGTAGATCCAATTTTGATATTTTTGATTAGGCAGATTAGTCTGTCAGTCATATAATGGCAGGTATAGGTCATGTCTCTACTAAGAGGGGAAAAAGAACATGCACAGAGAAATCCAAATTAAACAATTTCCCATCGTAACTACACGTGATGGCCTAAATACAATGGTGGTTTATTAGCTGAAAGCTGATGTGTGGCGTGTGTGGCGTGTTTATCCTAGTCACTCCAGTCTGTATAAGCCTGGAAAACGCGGAGAAGTGATCTCTTCACTTGGCGGCGCTGCGCGCACTCATCACACACGGATGCGTGCAGCACTCAAATCCATGGACATGGTTGTGTACAAAGTCAAAAAACGATATAAATACTGTTCGTTTTCTCACACAAACCGCTCGTTTCGTGTCTTAAGCCAATGTATTTAATGAAATTGTTTACTGTCTGGTGTATTCCTTTCCTCAAGTGACTACTGTAAATATGAAAGTGAAAGTCGTAAACGTATTGGCAAGTAGTGACATACCAAAGTGGTGCTCTGCAGTTTAACCCATCAAGTGCACACACACAACAGTGAGTAGTGAACAAATGCACACACACACACACACACACACCGTGAACACACACCCGGAGCAGTGGGCAGCCATTGCTCTAGTGCCCGGGGAGCAATTAGGGGTTTGGTGCCTTGCTCAAGGGCACCTCAGTCGTGGTATTGAGGGTGGAGAGAGCGCTGTACATTCACTCCCCCCACCTACAATTCCTGCCGGCCATATGCCATTATATGACTGACAGAGTAGAACAGTTTGACCTAAAAATATCAAAATTGGATCTACTGAAGAAAAAAAGACACCTACATCTTGGATGCCCTTGGGGTAAGCTGATAGATACCAAATTTTAATTTCAAAGTGAACTATCCCTTTAAAACGCTTTTATGATGGATTTCTCTTTTTTTTTTCTTTTTTTTTTAACAAACGCATAGCGTTCTATTGAGATGTTTTTATCAGCTGTTTGGATTCTTAAGGTCATTACACACTGAGTCCGAAATTTTCGCAAGTTAAAAAATAAATACGACCTGCACATTGTGTCAATCACGGTTACACACTGCCTCCGACACTTTCGTCCGTCATAAAAAAATTCGGATCAGTTTCGATTTTCTGCGTTTTCGCATCCGTAGCATGCATTTTGATAGGAAAGGATGACGAATAAAAAAAAAAAACGCAAAAACGCATGCGAAAATTTCGGACAATGACCTTTATTCTGATGGCACCCATTCACTGCAGAGAATCCAATAGTGAGCAAGTCATGTAACGCTAAATTTCTCCAAATCTGTTCAAATGAAGAAAAAAAAAAAAAAACTCATCTACATCTTGGATGCCTGAGGGCGAGTAAATTTTTAGCATTTCATAACAAGTTTATAGAGTTCATGTACCTTTTTGGGATGGTCTCAGTCTCTGATGGCATCTGAACAGGACTATGAAGATGAGTGCCTCGACTATCTGGAACACCATATAAATGACAGGGAAGAAATACAGCTGACCAATTTGCTCAACAGGGAAGGCCACCTTCAGGACTGTGATACCCAGCTGAATGTTCTGACAACCCACCTCCATGGAAACAGTCCGTCTGCAACTGAGGCCAAAGGACACAAGTGAGCATGATACTAATGAAAACGGCACTGTGACTGAACAATAAATCAATCTGGCTGATTATCTTGAGAATGTATTTGCATCTCGGCCAGAAACATTACAACTTCATACGGTGGACATACATACGGTGCATTCATGCTGAACAGAGTTGAAAATATATATCCACATATGAATCCAGTCAGTGGCATCAATGCAGCAGTGGCTATAAGTTGACGGGACAGCACTGTGAAAATTTTTCTTCCCTCAGATATACCAGCAAGTAAACCAATGACAACACATGAGAACAGCGTCAGCCCCAACCCAACCTACAAACCAACAGGAAAATAAACGCAGAACATGCTTAGAATTGTTTATCATTTGTCTATGGCATGTAGCCAGAGTATTTATACTTTACAATACAACAGTTTGCGTGGTAAAGCAGCGTTCCAGATTGTTGATACAATAGAGTGTTCACGACATGGCAGAATTACCATAATTACCAGAGACAAGGCAGAGCTCTCAAAAAATTCCCACTTTACAAATTGTGATTATGAGTTCTTTGAGGGCATAAATTCTTTGTAAACTATAAGTCGGAATTTTATAATCACGATAATTCTGTGTGAGCCTGTGTTTTTGAGTTCCAGGTCTGTTTGTGGTGGGGATTTTTTTTCATTGACTCTTTCAGTACTTTACACCCACTCACCACCAGTAGGCCTACATGGCTACAAAAGAGTGTGTTTATGAGTGAATCATACATACTTAGTTCAAACAATTCTTTCAAAAATGAATTTTGGAACAAAACAAGTAGCTGTCTTTATGAATGTGTAATTGAATCATTTACTCAACTGATTCTTCAAAGATGCTGATTCATTCAGGAACTGAACACCACTACCGTGCTGAGGTGCATTTCCCAAAAGCAGCTATGGTCGCAAATTCCTTTGTTACCAATAGAGATCAATGGAACTTGTGACCATAGTTAGCTAGCAGTGCTTTTGGGAAATGCACCACTGGTCGGAATCACGCAACTATTTTGTTTTGGCTTTGTTTAAAACCTTGATTAAAAAATAGAAACAGAGTAACTGAAACTGTGTCTAATTACATGTAAGTTAGAGGTCCCTTATATTGCTGTTCAGCAGATTTCACAACAGGTTCAGTTTGGTCACATGGATTCACCCCCTTTAAGCTGCTTGGTTTGAAAGTGACTTCCGTGTGAGCTGTGATTCATTCATCACTACACTATTGATGAGTGCATGGTCACATTAACAAGATTTTGCAGGCAAAACTTCGCAGGTCTACTGTCAGTAGAGTGGCGGTGTATGAAGGAACGCTCAAACAGAACTCATTTTTAAACCAAGAAGCTGTCTAGAACACGAGCAAACTTTGCATGGGGAATTTGTTTGCCCTCAAACGAAACTATCAATTACATGGAAATGACTGGATTTGCATGCAATATTTTGCAGAAAAAGGGTAAAGGTGACCTCACTTTTACTCCGTGTTAACCTCCTGTTTATTGAACTGTTGAATAAAAGCAGTATCACACTCCGCACATCAATTAACACACACCTGGGTGATGATCTTAGAATACTGGGGCACTCGGTAGTTCATCAGGATCCCAATACCGCCGGGCACCAGGATCATAATCAGGGCAAGAGTGATGATAGTGAAAGGAACAGATTGTGCCAGGCTTGAGAAACCCTGGCTGTACAGGTAGAGCAGGAGGGGCATCATACCCAATCCCAGTACCGTGGAACAAGCAGTCATCACAATACTGAAGAAAAATAGATACAATTAAAAATAAGGAGATACTTTGTGCAACTATATGGTGCCCAGATACAGCACTGGACAAACTTGGATATTTAACTCATGTAACTTAATGTATTAATATGACTAACTACATATATATATATATATATATATATATATATGTATATATACAGTATATATATATATATATATATATATATATATATATATAGAAATTTGCATCCAAAATAAAAGTTTTTGTTTACATAATATATGTACGTGTACTGTTATTATATATACATAAATACACACATACAGTATATATTTTGAAAATATTTACATGTATATACATTTATATATTCATATTCTTATATTTTATTTTATATATAAATAGATTTAATATATAAACATAAAATTTTTCTTATATACATGCATGTGTTTGTATTTATATATACATAATAAATATACACAGTAAACACACATATATTATGTAAACAAAAACCTTTATTTTGGATGCATTCCAAATCATTTGACAGCACTAATATCGCGTATATATATATATATATATATATATATATATATATATACGCACATATACTCAAATTACTGAAATTATTAGAATGATTTGGACTTTCCAGTGATATTCAGAGAGAGAGAGAGGGTTAGTTTAGGTCCTATTCACTAGTAATCAGACTATCACTATATTATGTTTATTATTATTACCATATCACATCATTATTATGTAATATTCATAGATTATTCATTTAGCATGGATAAATGGTTATTATTTTTCTTTTTCTTTTCTCAAAAAAGAACTGAATGAGTGTTAACTATATGAAAAATATTTCAATGGGAACCGATGAGGCCCACCGGGCAACTAGGCTATTTTGTTGATAGTTGTACTTTGTAAGTATTTTTCTAGATGTTATCCATGTTTGATGTCTCAATGACATGCAAGCTAACAACCAAATAAAGGATTTCAAGGGGGAAAAAACGGTATTCACTTCCTTCCTGTCACATGAGGCTGTCAACTTATTTTCAGGAAGCATGGAAAAGGCAAAACCTCCCAAAGAAAGGTCATTTTCATATTACTAATAAGTATTTTTTGTTGCCATACACATCTACATAATCATGAAGGTCTCTAGAATCATCCAAACAAAACCAATCTTAAAAGAGATCTGTAGTTTTTTTGTATAATTAGTCAAAAGTCCAAGAGGCAACTATAGTTGCCGGTGGGCAAATGACTTGTAAGTACATATAACATATATAATGGGGAAATGGGGGTATACTGTTGTTAGCATCATGCTACTCATGTTACCCTCTTGTTAAAAACATCTTGTTAGCATCATGCTAGTAACATGCTAATCATGCTAACTTAATGCTAACATGTTAATCATGTTAGTATGTTGCTAGCATCATGCAAATCACATTAACAGCTTGTTTAAAACATGTTAACATCATGCTAGCAACATGCTAATCATGCTAATTTTGTTTTAACATTTACTTGTGTTAATATGTTGTTAGCATAATACTAACACAATTAACATGTTGTTAGCATGTTGTTAACATGATGCTAACACGACAGAGCAGCCATTATGCCTATGCCTGAGTTTCTCCATGCAGGTACCACTCACATTTTCTTCAGAAAATGTACAGTGCCCTCCACTAATATTGGCACCCTTGGTAAATATGAGCAAAGGTGGCTGTGAAAATAAACCTGCATCATTTATGCTTTTGATCTTTCATTCAGAAAAATCAACAAAAACAATTGAAGTAAAACAGTTGAAAGTGGGGAGAAAATCTCATGATGAAATAAATGTTTTTTCTCCGATGCATGTTGGTCACAATTATTGGCACCACTAGAAATATGAGGTCAGTCAGGTTTTTTGTTGTTGTTTGTTTGTGTTTTTATCAGTTGACATTTATAATCCTGTGGAACAGGAAGTCATGGCTGGACAATGTCATGCTCCTAGTACTCGGGTGTGCTAAAAAATAAATGTAAATATGAAAGGGAATATTCTTCAGATATATTTTACTCAAGAAATCTTATAATGGGCTGTGGTAACCCTATAAAAAATGAGTGGGGTAAACTGAAGAGAAGAAGCACCAACATGCACCCCCCCCCCCCACTTTTCAGTTGTTTTACTTCAGTAATAGGTTAGAATTTTGTGAATTTTTGGAATGAAAGATCAAAAGGATAAACAACGCAGATTTATTTTCACAGTCGCCTTTGCTTATATTTACCAAGGGTGCCAATATTATTGGAGGGCACTGTACATATTTATTTATTTTTATTTATATATTTTCTTTTAACTTTTTGATACACAATGCCCTGTTGGGGCAACTTAATGGCTGCACTTTGTTCTGAACTATGTTCCACCACTTTAAGACAAATGGATTTGTTGTTTGTTGTGTATTCATAGTCAAGAGATTATAAGCTAGATGCAGTTTTTTGGGTTTGCGTCGACTGTTCTTCGACTTTTATACATAATAAATTTGTTCATGAACAAAGATTGATCTGTTGAAAGCAGTTATTTTGAGTTAGATGCCAGATGTTCTCCTCCTATTCAAATATGACATTGAAGGGGTACATACAACATATTTGCCCACCGGCAACTATAGTTGCCCACATTCAAATATGATTTTCAAGAAAAAAAACAAAAACCTGTGGAAAATAAATGCAGAACATGTGCACATAGGACACTATTAACACGACTATATGCATTAAACCATTCAGAAAAATTTGGGCAGAAATGGATTAACAGCATTTTTTTTTTTGATAGTTAGAAAATACTGTATAGTTTTAACAAATCAAATTCAAATTCCAAGCACCAACGAGAACCCGCTATAAGGTATGCAAACATCTTATGCAAACATCTGGGCTGAAAAACACCTTTTTTGCTGATCTTTTTTGATCTATTATTGCCCCAGTAGCTATTCAAATGATTTAAAGGAATTCCATAGATTGCTAAACAATTACCTGAGGTTCATGTCTCCCTCGAGGGCGAGAGCAACGATGTTGGAGAGGTTTCCTCCTGGACAGCACCCACAAATTAACACAGATATGCTCTCCATAGGACTCAGCTGAAACAGCTTTGCAAAGCAGAAGGCTGTGAGGGGCATTATACCGTATTGAGCCCCAACTGCAACTGCCACCCCTTTGGGTTTGATGAGATAATTCTTGATCTTTGAGATTTCCATTGTGCATCCAAGAGACACCATGGTGATAAAAAGAATAACAATTAATGCCAAGCGGATAACCTTGTCCGCATTCTCAGTGAATACAGAGTCTTTTGAGGTGATGTTTGCATCACTGTCGAAGCTTGAAAAGTTGGATTTGATGGCTGGATTTACAGTGACCTCCATTTTTGAAAGTGGGTATGTATAAGTGTGAGCTAGAAGTGAGAGAAAGTGTCAAAAACGTTCATGTAGTCCAATAAACAATAACAACAAATGGTTAAGTTTTGCAAAGTTTGTTTCTGTAGAAAGATAAATCTCAAGCCTACCTTTGATTCATGCAGTGACTTCAGTGACTATGTGGGATCTTCTCGGAAAGCCAGAGTGAGCCAGTTAGAGAAAAATATTGGTTTCCTATCTGTCCTCTAATCTGGTGCAGTCTTTTTTTTTTTTTTCAACTCACTTGGTCCTTAACCCTTTAAGGGCTGAGCTATTTATAACTTCATTTTTAATCACATTTACATTTAATATCACAACTTAGCTATTTCTGAATATAGACAGTTGTACACACCTCAAAACAATGTACACTAGTAGGAACATAACAGTTATGACAAAACATGCATATATAGAATTTTGTTTCAGCTTTTTCTCACACAAATGTTACAAACAAAACTGAAGATAATTGAAAATGTTGTAATTTACCAATTTCCATGTCAGCTCTCATATATTTGTTCTACGCCAAGAAACTAATTTGAAATCTGAGTAATCTGTATATATTTTCTTAAGTATCATTGATGATTTCCTTGATAAGTTGCAAAATAGAAATGTACAAGTTATAGTGTTCTTTGCCAAGTTTCAAAGCTGAAATTTTTTCGAGGCTGTGATTCTCGTGTTCTTTGCAACCACATCCTGCATAATGCAGCACTAACACAAGATGCCAGTGGAAGACTCTTGATTTCACAAAGTTATTTGTGAGATATTGGAAAGCTGCTTTGACACAATCTGTATTGTTAAAAGCGCTATATAAGTAAAAGTGACTTGACAAATACAATAGGTAGAACCACATAATCAAAAAAACAAGCACTTCCAGTAATTCCTGTAAGTCAGCATCTAACAACTAAACAATTTATGGTTTGATGTATGTTTGCTCTTTCTGGGCAAAAGGCTAGTAGCCAGCTTGGTCTCAGCATAATCTCTCTAAAAAACACTGAGTTAAATACAACCCAGTTTGGGTTATTTCAAACCCAAGCGCTGGGTAAATATAGGACATGGACAGGACATGTTGGGTCAATTTTACCCAGAAAATTGGGTTGTTACTCCAACGAGACAAAATATCTAGATTAAGCTTCAGGTGGAGTAGTAAAATATATGCAGAAGAAATGGGGGTGAATATCATCAAGATGATTCCAACAGTTGTAATCTCAGAATCTGAGCCATGGGTATCCACTTGTAACAAGCCGTCTCTTCAGAGCATCCAGGAAGCCAGGAATTAACAAAAGTACTTTTAATATAGAAAACAATGACAGAGAACATTTCTAAACCAAGGTTACAATTTAAGACAAGACAGTGAATCTCAAGAAACTAAAGGCTTATAAAGGGATACAGACTAAGGAGCAAACGAGATAATTAACACGACAGGTGATAGGAATGAACGGTGATTAACTAATGACAGGAAACAAGAACAGGAAAAAACAAATATGGACAAGCAGGAACTAAACAGACACACACACACACACACGTGACACCACTTTGTTTTTCCTGTAAAAGGTGTGCCATTTGTAAATTTTATGGGTTTGGCTTTCGGTTCCATCTGAATCCAGCTATTTTTAGCTGCACAATGTTTTACCATATTATTTTAATGTATTATCTTAATTATGAACACTGGTTTGTAGTGCAAACAGTTTTACCATTTTCTGCTCATTGCTATTCTTCTCGTTATTTATAAGAATAAGGTGCACATTACAAGAACATTACACCACAGGTAGATCTGCATCTTTTGGAAGTCACAAAGGAAGAGAGAGAAGTAGACCTGGTATCAGCATTTTCAGTCCATGTTAGAGACCAATATTCCCAGTATATACAAGTTTTTATAGATGATTCAAAAGACAACTGGGGCTGCTTTTTTAGTTCCAGACCAGAAAATTATTGGAGTAAAGCAAACATCAAATCATTTGAGAGTCTATACACTAGAAATGATGGCGATACTCCAGGTGTCACAATGCTCTGGGATCAAGGAGCAAGGAGAATATTCAATATTCAACCTTGCTCTCTCCAGCTCCAACAGCACCTCCAGCTGGCAGAGAATGAGTTTGCATATATATGCCGCCACAAATAGTGTAAGTCTGTGGGACTATGGTATAAATAAATTCAGCTGTATAACAGTTTCAGTGCAATTCATGTTATAATGTTAGAATTAAAGAACAATAAACATAAAACTACTTAATATTACCGTTACACTTATCTGTACATAGTCAATGCAGTTATTTTTAAGCTGTTGTTGACATCCTATCTAAAACGTGATTTAGCCAAAAAAAAA
>JAFVLL020019377.1:0-20443 GCA_021397915.2 Tor tambroides
GTATATGGAATATGACTTGTTGATGGAATTATACCTTCTTTTGTTTGCATCTATTCTTTGTCATATTTAGTGTTTGAATTTACTCTGATCATATTTCTAACTTTGCCGGTGGTTCCCTCCCTTATATTATTTATGTGGCAAGTAGTTTGGGTTTAAAACTCCAGGCGATTTGTTACACTGTGTATCATCAACTCAAGCACCGCCTACTGTCAGAGAGTAAATTTGTGTTCTCATTTAGCCATCCTACTGTTTTTATTTCCTGCAGATGTTTTCTGTAGCATAATTTCACAAAGATAAAGTTAGACCATTCTGTTTTTACTTCACATTTTGAAATTATACAGTTTAACTGTGCAGTGTGTAAATTTTAGCGGCATCTAGCGGTCAGGTTGCGAATTGCATCCAACGGCCCAGTCCCCCGCTCACCCCTCTCTTTAGAGAAGCTACGGTGGCCGATACAGGACTAAGATGTCATAGTCTGAGACAGCAGAGATAGCCAGCAATGAGGTTTCTTTACAAAGGTTAATTAAGGAATTGTATTTACTTAATTATTCAATAAATCGATATGTTATTGCGAATATTATTGTTCCTTGTTCATCACTGTCAGTGTTTTATTCGCAAGAACAGCATAGTGACGAAACGTGCTCTGTTTGTCTTAAGGGCTACTGTACAAACATGGTGGCGACTTCCATGTAAGGGGACCCGCGTTGTATGTAGATATAAATTGCTCATTCTAAGTTAATAAAAACATAACGGTTCATTATGTAAGGTCTTTATACACCTCTGAAAACATAGTTATGTATATTATATTGCATTTCTGTCAATAGATCCTCCTAAATATTACATACTGCACCTTTATAGGTATGGTAGGCGATTTTGGAAAAGCTAGCGATAGTAAGTTAGCTTTGAAATCAAGATCCCCACCCTCCCTGCATAATCATTCTGACACTCTGCAAAGCTACACCTACTCCAGAACACATGAATGCGCCCAAGCAGAACGGAGAATAAAATATTTTCATGCAGTTAACGCACTGGCCCCTCCCCCAGACCTGTACGTCATCTTAAATTTCATATACAGTTGACTGTTGTCAAATGTGATGCAGGACAACAACTCCATCATGCTCTAAAATTCAGGTTATTGGGGCAACAAAATGACCCTGTATGAGTTTTTGTCTCATATTTATATCACGTCACGGTGCGAACAGCAGTGTCCCTGTCTGCAGCGATTCCCCTGGGCACTTCAACTAAAAGAGCAGATTTCCTAAAAGAGCAAATCACGGTTGGTTCATGTCTTTTTAAAGACGCTGTTCTGGCCGTGTCCTCTTGGTTGCGGTTGTTTCCTATTCTCCGTCGATAGCCAAGATCGTTGTCTTCAGTGTCTGGGCATCCAGCGTGCTGAAGCTGCGTTCGTGGATGGTTTATGCGTTCGTTTTGAGCGTGTAACCATGGCAGCGCTGCGATCGTGCCTCTCTCTCCTCACGGGTATGGGGGGGGCTCCCTCTGTCACTACCAGCGCTGGCTTCTCTGCCACGAGCAGAGAACCCTCGGCTAGTGCTCTGGGCGGTCTGAGGGTTACAGTGAGAGCTTTCCGCGGGGCCAGTCCCCATGGACCTTTCACTCCTCCCGCAGCAGCTGTTCTGTGCGGCTCCCCGGTGATTCTGCTGTGGCGTCTTACGGCGTGCCTAGCATTTCATTCGGCGCGCCGATAGAGGATTAGATGTCGATCGCAGCATCGGGGGATGGGCAATCGTCCTCCGAGGATGAAGATTCGGCGGAGCTGCCCCCCTCGGGTGTCGCGGCCGCCGCCGAATTGGACCCAGAGCTGATGGCCGTGCCTTCTGTACCATCCAGCTTTGCTCCCCTCCGCTGCACCTCCATGGGTATGTCGATTGTCCCTTTGGTGCCACTCGCACAGAGTTTAGGGGCGTGGCTTGCATTGCCCAACCCGTCCTGCTGGCTCATTCGCACAGTCCGACTCGGCTATGCAATTCAGTTCGCCAGGCGACCTCCCAAGCTCAGCGGATTGCTTCATATGGGACCACTTCAGCACAGGTTACACTCCCGAGTCCCGAGATGAGCATGTCGCCATGGTACAGTTCGCGTGACGGTCACGCCAACGCGTTGCCGCTCATTCAGCCCCTGGACGGACCTTGTCCTTCTACGGGTCGAAGTACCCTTAGAACAAGTGTCTCGGCATGTCGTTGTCACGATGGATGCCTCCAGTGCGGGCTGGTGCGCTACATGCAACGGGCAGGCAGCCTCGGGGTTCTGGACAGGGCCTCGACTGCTTTGGCACATCAACTGCCTCGAGTTGCTGGCAGTGCTACTAGCCTTGCAGCGGTCCGGCACGCATGGACAACACTGCGGCTGTCTCGTACATCAACTGGCAGGGTTGTCTACGAACACATCGCATGTCACAGCTCGCCCGCCATCTCCTCCTCTGGAGTCAGATGCAGCGCAAGTTGCTGCGCGCCGTCCACATTCTGGGGGAGCTCAATCGTGCAGCCGATGTGCTCTCACGACAGCTCACTTTCCCCGGAGATGATCCATTCCATTCCGAGATGATCCAGCTGTTCTGGAGTCAATTCGGGGAAGCTCAGGTAAACCTGGTTGCCTCCCACGAGTCCTCCCACGGCCAGTTGTATGACTCCCTGACCGAGGCCCCCTCGGCACGGACGCACTGGCGCGCAGCTGGCCTTGGGTTTTACGCAAGTTTGCGCTTCCCCCAGTGAGCCTTCTCGCACAGACACTGTGCAAGGTCAGCGAGGATGAGGAACAGGTCCTGCCGGTTGCGCCGTTGGCCCACCCGGACCTGGGTTTCGGAACTCATGCTCCTCGTGACAGCCCCTCCTGGCGCATCCCTCTGAGGAAGGACCTCCTTTCTCAGGGGCCCGGCACCATGTGGCACCCGTGTCCAGATCTTGGAACCTCCATGTGTGGTTCCTGGATGAGACGTGGCAGACTTGAGTGTTTTTGTCCACCGGCGGTGGAAGACACTTCACTCAGGCCAGAGCCCTCTCCACGAGGTGAGCTCTTGCCTTGGAGTTGAGTCTGTTCGTGATCTGGTGTTCTTCTCGCTGAGAAGACCCCGAAGATGCACGATTGGAGTAGTGCTTTTTTCCCTGCAGGAAAGGTTGCAGCATAGGCTGTCACCCTCCACCTTGAAAGCGTATGTGGCTGCTATCGCAGCACATCACGTTGCAGTGGACGGCCGGTCCCTGGGAAAGCACGATCTCATCGTCAGGTTCCTGAGGGGTGCCAGAAGGTTAAATCCTCCTAGGCCACCCCTGGTGCCCTCCTGGGATCTCTTTATCATCCTGGCTGGACTTCAGAGGGGTCCCTTTGAGCCGCTGGCTCTCCAGACTGCACTCACTTCCATCAAGAGGGTCGGGGACCTCCAAGCATTTTCGGTGAGCGAAGAGTGCCTTGTATTCGGGCCGGACTACTCTCACGTTGTCCTGAGACCCCGGCCTGGATACGTGCCCAAGGTTCCCACCACGCCCTTCCGTGATCAGGTGGTGAACCTGCAAGCACTGCCCTCGGAGGAGGCAGACCCAGCCTTGGCGTTGCTGTGTCCCGTAAGAGTGCTGCGCATATAGGTGGACCACACCCAGAGCTTTAGAAGCTCTGAGCAGCTCTTTGTCTGCCATGGAGGTCAGCAGAAAGGGAAGGCTGTCTTCAAGCAGAGATTGGCCCACTGGATAGTGGATGCCATCGCCTTGACGTACCAAACTCAAGGAGAGCCGTGCCCACTGGGGGTGAGGGCTCACTCCCCGCAGAGTGTTGGCTCCTCCTATCCGTTGGCGCACCGCGCCTCTCTGGCAGACATCTGTAGAGCTGCGGGCTGGGCGACACCGAACACCTTCGCGAGATTCTACAGTCTCCGCGTTGAGCCAGTTTCTTCCCGTGTGTTGGGGAACAGGTAAGTGGCGGGAAGAACTGGCCAGGTGTCACGCTTGCTGCGCCATTCCCCCTCACCCGGGGATACGAGCGCTTGTTTTCTCCTCCAGTTCAGTTCCCCAGATGGTGAACCCTGGTGGAGTTCCTCCAGCACCCCCGGCAGTCACACTGGGCAGAGCAGTCTGACGCCAGGCCCAGTACTGGCGTTAGCTCGCCCGGGTCTCCAGCAGCGATGTACTCACCTGTGGTCCCTGCGGGTACCAAGGTCAGCGAATTTGCGCTGGGGCGATGGGAAGGTTACGACCTTTGCATGGCATTTGTCTGTCACGCGCTTGCTTGTCAACATTTGCAATGCCATAAGGTTGTGACGGGGTTCAGGTTGTGGCGCTTTCCATGGACCCCTAATGTCGTCACGACATAACTCGTAGTGACCGACAGATAGGGAACGTCTCGGTTACGTATGTAACCCTCGTTCCCTGATGGAGGGAACGGAGACGTTATGTCCCCATGCCACAATCTTGAACCATCGCTGGGTGCCAGGGACACGTTCTCGGCTCCTCAGCGGAAAACCTGATGAGTGGATGCACCTGTCGCCTATTTATACCCGTATGCACGGGGAGTGGCTCAGGTATTCAAAATCCGCTAGCCAATATTCATTGGCGTTTTCTCTTAAAGTCAGAGATGATTGGGGCTCCCAAGTGAATCCCCTAATGTCGTCACGACATAACATCTCCGTTCCCTCCATCAGGGAACGAGGGTTACATACGTAACCGAGACGTTTTCTTTTGAGCTCTTTTTTTGCATAGTCAGATATTTTCTTTCTGCTGCCTTCTCAAACTTTTGCTGCAGCAACAGTTTATTCCTGCCTTTTAAATGCATTTAAATTCATTATATATATTTTTTAATAACATCTCTTAATCGTCAGCAGAGAAGTGAATTGTGCCATCTCTCATGAGAAGTGAATCAGTATTCCGTGTGATTGGCATGTGTCACACTTGGTACATGCGGTCCAGAGTTATTCATAAACTCTGGATTAATCTCAGCTGAGTTGACAGTGAATGTTTATATCGAGCGTTGCGAGCCCGCTTAACCTGATCTAAACCAGGTTGGATTTGTTTGAGTTTCAAAGCAGGTTTAGAGTTGACAAAAGCAGAGTTTGTTCAGCTAGCTTCATGCAACGGGCCACAGGATGCTGTCGGCCGTTCTGCTCAATTGTCAATTGTCGTGCTCCTTAATTGTCAGTCTGTACTCCTGAATTTTTGATGGTGCTCCTAAATTTTTGAAGTTGGGAGCACCAGTGCTACCGAGTAAAAAAGTTAATTTTGACTCCTTACATTATAAACACCACTGCATAGTGCATACTGGGAAAATGATTATGTTCAACCCTTATTCTGACTCTTTTTTATGATCCGTTTTTAAGGGCCGTCAGTAAGGCTTGTCAGTAAATGGCCACTGTTACGATTGGCTAACGTAATTTCAGAAAATATGTCAACACCCTAGACGAGAGAGACGAAACACACTCTAAACCAAATTCCATGCTAACCAGTGTTTTTAATATTGGTATATAGTGACAATTCTTCTGTATTTTGGATATGCAATGCTCCAAAATTGACATTCCATATTGAATGCTATAGACAAGAAATTAATATATTCCTTATGCCATACAAAAGCAAAATACTTTGTTGTCTGTTTATTTTTAGCTTTAAAAAAGTTATCTTTAGCTGTTAATATATCTGGGTCCCAGATTTTCAAGAAACATCCTGCGGGTCTATAAAAAACAAATTACACATAGTCGATTCACTAATCCCCAATGATCTTTCTGGGGTTCAGTATCCAGGGGTATTGGATCAGGATTATGGGCCCAATATCATTCTACTTCTTTTGTCATATTTTCTTGCATTTGTATCCCTTGGAACAATGGTGGTCAAAATGTTCAGTAACATTTGAAAAAAGGGATGGCCTATAGCAGGGGTATTCAATCTTTTTGATGCCAAAATCTCCCATATTAAATTTTGCCAAATTAAATAATTAGCTGTTTTATTGTTACTCTACTGAAGCCAAAGCAAATTATTAAAATACTAACTGGAAAAAATTTATTTTGTATTAAGATGATTTAATTTAAGTGTTTATTTTTTTCCCTCCCCAATATTAGATTAAAATAAGTTATATATATAAAGAGAAAAACAGATAATTCATTTTTTCTTTTGCATAGATCTTTTTACATTTGAATATTATTCCAACGCAGTTGTACATTTAACTTAGACAGCCCTAAAAATACATTTTATACACAAACCCAAGAACCCTCTGAGGCCTTCTGGGAGTCCAATTTGAAAAGCCCTGGCCTATAGTACTGCATTTCACCAGTTACATTAATTAATGCTGCTTTAAATAGGACCATACTAGTCTAAACCTGGCTCTAGTTTGCCAAGGCATGTTTACTCACCTTACCTTCAGTCTGATTCTTCAAATGTGATCTCAAACCATATTTAAGTGCCAAAAATGGTAAATGGTTTGACATCTGATCAGAAAAAAGGCCAGTGTCATACAGTGCTTTGATTTGTGGCTAAAAACAGCTACAATTACTTGGTTGGCTTTCACAACACATGGAGTGAAGATTGAATCAATGCTGTAGGAGGAAGTGTGTTGTCACTAACAATGGCTAATGAGCGAATTGTGCATTGTCAAGGCGTCGCTGACTATTGGTGTTATTGTTTGCAAGCTCTGGCATGTATTTGGTAATTTAAACTGCTGGTTGGGGGACTGAAAGGCGTCTAATGGATTGTGTAGATGAGATCCCAGGTGGGATACTGTTGCGGTGTCGTCCTTGTGCCAGATGTTTTTCTCCTGAATTGCTCTGGCCTCAGCCCAGAATGAAAAATGAGTGAAGAAATGTAATCTGATTTAGGCACAAGGACACAAGCTGTGCTCACATAATGTACTGAATATTAACTCTTTAACTCTAATCATGTTTAAATGGAACACAAGGGCCATTTTTTAAATGAATAAATACTGTGTTTGTAATGCATACAATTAATTATACACTATACAATTAATTAATCTATCCCCAAAATCTACTTGGACAGCTCTGTTAACTTGTAGTTGAAGCAGAGGTCTTTTGGTGGATAGAAGGATGAAGCAAGGACCCTTTTTGCTTAATACATTTCAGTTTATTTATATATTCAGCAGTATATAATGATTAACTATTCTTTTCTGTGTCTGAAACAACAAGAATGAAGAGTCCTTTCTCATTACAGCATTGTTTCCTTGTTTCCTCTCCCAATCATGAACAGCATGCGTTTATGCTTCAACATTAGAAGCAAATCCTGTGTAAGGTGACATCCTGAGCACCTCCTGTCTGACCGGCCCATGGGTCTGCTCTCCCTCCTGTTCCCTGTCCTGATAATGAGAGACTGGGCCTGTGACAAACTAAAGGGTAATTACAGCAATAAGACATAGAGGATGTCACTGAAAAAGATTGGAGGTGAGGGGCCTCTCTGCTTTGTGCCAGCAGCTCGATGCTGATGTCCCCCTGATCCTACCATTCCCTCTTTCATCTCCTCTGCTCATCCATTAAAAATTCATCCAAGACCTCCAGACATATTTATGGGCAAATTCTTTGGTAGAAGTGGTAGTACTAAAAAATTCATGGTTACACTGGCTTCTAACAGTCCTGAAACCCATAATTAATGTGATTGTTCACATTATACAATAAATTCATTTATACAATATTTATTTAGTTTCTATTTTGTCATCTCGATAAGTGCCGATCAAATGAAGTTTCCAGAGATGTGTTTCTGTCTCACGTCTGTAACTAGATCTTTATCTGTTAGAAGGAGGTGCCTTTCTCCTCAGGGACAGTTTCCAGAGTTCAGGAGCAAATTTTATATTAGAATTCATTTCCCATACAGACACAAGGATAGTGTGCATTTTTACACTGTTTACTAAATCTCTTCATGCTTTACATGGAATAACAATCACATCTGTGCCCACAGGTTCAGATGTGATAGTGCATGACATGGAAAGGATTAAAGTTCCCCATAGCCCATGTTAAAAAATGAGGTTTAACAAAACCTTGCCACGAGGCCCTGTTAGAGAGAGCTCAGTCATTTTGCTGTGCTTTTGATCCGTGCCTGTGAGGACCTCATTTAATACTATCATGGCTTCAGCTCTTCAATGTCAAAGCACATCAGCCTGGAACACCATGATGCATGTTTGCTGATCATGGCTGCCTATTGTTCATTTAAACAATTTAAAGCTATACTTTTATGCTAATTCCATAAAATGTTGGTTACACTTTATTATGTTCTTGTTACAATGTAATTATATATTTAAGTACTGAGTAATATAAATTTACTACATGTACTTACTATATGGTTAGGGTTAGGATTAGGGTTTTGGTTTTACTTGCATGTAATTATGCATAATTTATTGTTATTATAATAGTAAGCACATGTCAGAGAAATCCGAGAGCTTTGGTAGTTCCGTTGCTGTCTATGCAAGGTCAGAAAGCTCTCTGATTTCATCAAAAATATCTTAATTTGTGTTCCGAAGATGAACAAAGGTCTTATGGGTTTGGAATGACATAAGGGCCAGTAATTAATGACAGAATTTTCATTTTTGGGTGAACTATCCCTTTAAATGCGACTTATCATTAAAGCAACTTCCGGTTCTGCATGGTTTTGTGTAGTGCTTTGAATTCAATTAATATAATTTTTTAAGCAATGCAATTCTGTAAAATGAGACAAACCACTGATCCAGATCATCTCACAAATGCAAATGTGTCTGACCATTCTCACTGTAAACAATGATACCCACACCATAAATAAATAAAAAAATTAAAAAAGCTAATGAGTCAGAATGCCAGTCTGTCAGGGAAATCCGAAGCAAGACACTCAACACTCAACCCATAGCAAGGCATTATGGCAAAGACTGACAGATATCTAAAAATTAGTGGGAATCTTTACCTGCTTTTGAGTGATTCATTACACTTTTGCACACATTGTCTTATGTAGCATGTAGTAGTATAGTAGTATGCTTTAAAGTATTTGTTCATTTCCTTGTCAGCTGAATAAATATTAAATGATCTAAACATTATACATTAATTCAATTTCAATAGCATTTGTAGACGAACTAAAGTTAAATATGATAATTTTGTGAGAGGAATTAAAATTAAAATCGTTATTTGTTTAAAATCCCTTCTACCTTTGGTATCATATCTCATTCACGCTTCACAACTGCTTTTTAGTGTTTGTACTTTTGGTATACTAAACTGGTATACTTAAAGTCTGCTAAATTGGAACAACTAATTTTGTACTTAATGGACCTTAATTGTGCAGTAGTAGTGCTGAAGTTCAACCAAAGATATACTGAAGTATGTTTAATTGTGCAAAACTGAAACTATTGCAACTATACTTTAGGTACTTTAAATATCTTGCATTTAAAGACCAATATTATTTTAAAAAATCATACAATCCTCATCAATAGTGACATTAAAACACATTTTGGCCTATTATTAAGAAATGTGCATTGTGCACAAGCAGGACTTCTAATAAAGTTTAATTCAAAGGTTTTATATCAGAAAGTCTCGAAAAATATGTCAGTAAATATGTGAATAGATTTGAACTATATTTCGTATCAAATAAATGTATTTTAAATATATTACTTTTTTACTAGGGACAAAGATATGATTATGTATGTTTACTTTCATTTTATGGGAATGAGCAGTGTGAACATGATAAAACGTTTGTGTTCCAGTTTTGGAACAACACGATCTGTTAACCTAATAAAATAATTACTTTACTACATTTAAGAAAACGATGATGACCCTTAGCCATGACCACTACAGTTTTTTTAGTCAAGCTGCTTGTTTTATGTTGTTTGTTTAAAATTAATGGCCAATTGAAATGTATTTTATTGATAGAGAGGGTGTACTGATTGTGAATGTCCTTATATTGGAAATGAGGTTGAGTGTAGTTGGCATTCAGCTCTCTACCTCTGTAAATATAGCAACTTGGCACTGACACACTCATACCCAATCTGTCCCAGCATGCCTTGGTAAAGAAGGGCATTGCCCACTGAGAGTTGGTACCAGTCCAGTTCTGTGCCAGATGTGTGCTGGAGGGGAGGGCAGCACAGGGTTAATGTTCATACAATAGAGACTGCTTAGCACTGTCGAGGTCCGTCCACCCTCTCGCCCTAGCACAGGCCCTGTCAGAGGCTCAACTGGGGTCAGGAGTGACATTAGTCTGACTTCTGTTTTTCATTAGCTCTGTTAAACACGGGGGCTTCTCTTTAGGGATTCCTTACTAATTGGTCATTTCCTGTTCCACTCCCAGTCATATTCTATTGTATGTCCCAGTTTTTCAGAATCCAGTTTGATTTTAGTTGAATTTGAATTTGCACTGCTTCATTATTATTATTATTACATTTTTTTAAAATTAATTACAATATGATTATTAACTCTTTCCCCGCCAGCGTTTTTGAAAAAAGTTGCCAGACGCCGCCAGCATTTTTGACGATTTTCACTAAAATTTAATGGTCCACAGAATATTTTTTTGTATGAATATCTGAACATGCAATACATCAAAATAAATAACAGGCCCTCTAGTTTTACTTTACTTAAAAAAAAAAAAAATCAGTTTTATTCTAGCTTGAAGCATTATTTTTATCAAAAATTGGGTGTAGTTAAATTTCATAAAAAAGCAACATTTTGAGCAAAAAGCTGAGAAAATCGCATATTTATCAAATACTACATCTGGATCATATTCAGTACCATGATCAAATCAAAGATGCAGTAGATCACTCCTATCAGCACCCCCAAAGCTTGCACAGTCCTTTACCACTTCCTACATCGACATTTCACTCGGTAACATTAGGCAGTTTTCATTTATATGTGGTTTTATTGTTGATGATCGCATTATTTTTCATATGCATCTATTTACATATGAGATCGCTCATTTCTGCGTCTTCCTCGCCTGTGTTTTTGATCGAGACATTCTAGACTCATTCACGAGATGTGTAATAGCGTCCCTGAGTGTATAACAATGAAAACACGGAAACCTGGAAAATTCTGTGTTTGGCAGGGATGCGCTGTCTCATGAATAACAGAAAATACTGTGTTTGGCAGGAAAGGGTTAATTAGAAAAAGGTCTAGACTGGCTAGAAACTTCCAGGCAAATGAGGTGGAGATGACTGTTGCAGGATTGGACACCCCTGAACTAAAGGCAAACTTGAAAGAACTAAAAACTAAGTAAAATAACGGAAACCATCTTTGGGAAAATTTTTTATTTGAGGTGTAATTTTATTTTTTTATTTTTTTCTAAGTTTGGCTCATGATCCATTTGTTTACATGGAAAGTGGAGGGTTTATGTTCTTTACTGCAGCCAGCCACCAGAGCATGAAAGAAATGATTTGGCTTCACTTTTTAGAATGTGAGAGGCACTTGGTGTTTGGTGTGATGGCGGTTAATGTCCCCAACCTCATCCTCTGTAGTTCCATTTAGACACTTGTTAGCAGTGTTGGGGAAAGTTACTTTTAAAAGTAATGCATTACAGTATTGCATTACTCCCTAAAAAAGTAACTAAGTTACTTTTTATGGAAAGTAATGCGTTACGTTATTTTTGAGTTACTTTTTAAATGTGGGCAGGGCTTGCTTGTTTGTTCTTAATTTAAAAACTTTCTTCTTTTACAAATGTAAAATCCCTTTCACAACAAAAGTGAAATGAATACGCCTCAGAAAATGTAAATGCATGTCTGTAAAGTAGAGGGCGCAGCTCAAATAAATTGCATGAAGAGTATGATGCAGGAGAAGAAAGTTCAACACTATTCGGCAATAACAAAAATGAAACACAAATAGGTCATTTCTGCTTATGGTTGAATTAGATCATCGAAGGTCATTAACAAAGACATTGGCTAATAAAATGGGATTAAATACATAAATGATATCCGTCTTATTTAACATATTTAATTATCGCAGCTTTGTCTGTTTTTGTGCAGGTGAGATGAGTAAAAACATGTTCATATTTAGTCTAGAACTACAGTAAGCATCATGTTCACGCAGCGCACAATGCGTCTGCATATACTCCCAATTTCTCTCAACATGGCAACACAAGAGGTGTCAGTCAAGACATGGGAAACAAAGTAACTGGCATTACTTATTTGAAAAAGTAACTCAGATATTTCCTTCTAAATTAAAAAAGTAATGTGCTACTTTACTAGTTACTTAAAAAGTTATCTGATTACGCAACTCTTGTTGTAATGCGTTACCCCCAACACTGCTTGTTAGCATCTGCAAGACAAGTAAAAGCTTTAAAAAAAATCACAACTGATGTTATAAAGCATCAAATATCTTGGTTTATGTTAACCACAGACGTTATTTCAGGAATTTAACCCCAAAAATATGAACAAAACCCACAGATTTTAGGACAATAACCACTAACTTGTTTATGGGTTTTGGCCAACAAAAATACATCATCCCTGCAGCACTCTATTGTGGCAGAGGAATAAGTCATTAAATAGACATTATACAAATTTGTTCTGCTACTATATTTTTTAAAAATGCACTAGACCTGCGGTTCTCAAACTTTTTGACTCGAAAGCCCCGAACCTCCAACAAAACACAATATTCAATGGCTCTGAACCCCCATATGCTAAGATATTTTCAATATCTCTACTGTAATTAGGACAAAGTTGCAAATTTTATCTTTTTATAGTAATAACAGTAGTTATTGATGGATTTTGTGAATATCTAGACAGTTCTTTGACAGTGTTTTTAATTTTTTTTAGACTGTACACTGCAGTGAATTGATAAAAATAAAAAATGAAAATCCCAAAATGAAAGTATAATCAAAACAGTGAAAAATACTAAAATCTAAATGGTTTAAGTATAAACATTAACCACAGGAAGTACATTTTTGAAACCCCTTAATCAGTCCTTAATCCTAATCAGTGTAATTAGCAAGTTAATTTTCCCAGCCCTACTTCACACATTTACCCGAGTTCATGTCTGTTGTCATTGGTGGTTGAATCCATGACTTCTGCTCCATCTGTGCACTGCGACATCATTGCTGCTCTGAGAGCGAGCGGCTGTCTGATGAAAGGTACCACACGCTGAGCCGGAAGGTGTTAGAATGATGATTGCCTCCTGACCTGCTTGTACCCTCCATTCCATCCACACTGAAAGGCTGTTTCCCGCTCACCTGTCTCTAAATGGGTAAAGGTGCCTAACCACGCCATGTTCCCTTTGGTTTCACATCTTTGCTGTCATTTGATCCCTAACTCACCTAAGTGCAGCGGCCCACCATTCTTCCAGCTCAGAGGACTTGTCATAGCTCAGCACCCAAACCGCCCCCTCTAGTGCAGCCACCATCTGTCCTTTCCAGTGGCTTGTTTGATCAAGACCTTTGACAAGACGAGAGACTAACATTTCACAGACCTTTCTGAAGATGCCTTTTTGCTGTTGATGCTGCAGATGACCTTAATGTGAAAAAGGTAACCCACCCACAATTCAAACTTTCTGTTACATTGCACCAGCGCATCCTCCCATACACACAATTTAATATGACAAAGAAATGCTATCACTAGAAGATATCATGGCAGGTCATGCTGACAATCTGTTGCTAAAGGTTACATATTACCATTCTTATTAGCTTTGTCATTGGATTGTAGAAATACTTTAGTGTCATGCTTATAGTCAGTAATATAAAAGTTGCTAAAGTATAATGTGGTTGAAAATCAGCAGTATAGATTCTTTTTGTATGGATTTATTTATATGAAGACTTTGTACTTTTATTATGATGGTCATGGTTTTACTTACTGAATTGAAATTGATTTTGATATAATTTGGCAAAGTAATATATTTATGATTTTATGTGTGCTGCTGCTTTGACCTATTTCAGTTAAGTATAGATGGGTAGATTTGACATTGATTATTGTTCTTGGCTTTTCTGAGATGCATATTAAAAAAAGATTACAGGAAAAACAATAGAGGTCTAATGTCTCAAGAGGGGGTGCATGCACCACTTTACACGTGTGGCCATTGATAAGATGAAGCACTGGAATTCAATTTACACCACTTTAAGATCAGTGTAAACAATCTGCATGGGTATGTGTAAAAGGAGGAAAAAAAGAAAACAAGTGGCAAACCTCAGGAGCACCACGTCTCAAACCAAGACAGTCTGTCGTGTGATTACTCTAAACTAAAGAAGTGAAGATTAGTGTTTAAAGAAGAAATAGCTCTCTGCAAGGCTTTGAAATGGTAAAGCTCTTTGACTTTCTTGCTTTAGAGTTCTTAGCACTTTGAGAATGCTATCAGTATCCAAATAAGGAACAAAACTAATTACTCTTTTCTTTCAAAGTAATAGAATTGTAGAGACTGTACTTTAAGAGTAATATCTGAAGTAAAACTAAAACTACTTATATTTCAGTATGTCTGATATGACAGCTCATAGTCCATGGTAGTAAAGTATAACGTTTAGGTTTCTATGTAATCTAATGTACATATGGTCATTTTCTTGCTTTGAATACCATTTGTGAGATTTTCTGTCATGTGACCATTTCCAGCATGCAGATGAACTATAATATAAAGATTATATTTTTATACTCATTAAAAGCACATCTCCAAAAATATTCTCATCTCAGTTTGTATTGTGTAAATAATTTTCTGCAAAATGGGACTATTTGGGAAAAGGAAATTTTATTCATATTCATATTCTAAATTTTGAAATTTACAAACATTTATAATATTTTTAGACCTAGAAAAATCTACTTTGACAATTAATTTTACCTGCCATTAATTGACAGGTTTTTTGACTTATTTTGTATGTGCATCTTTCAGAGATTAGGAAAATTGTGCCTGATTTTGGTTCTTATTTTGGTTCTTATTTGTAGGCGGTAAATTTAAACCTCATCCCTCTGGAAAACTATAGAACAGGGCACACAGCATTGAGGGTTTGGGAGAATTTTTCTTGGTGGAGATCAATCCCCATGGATCTTTCCTGTCAGATTCCCAGATGATACTAATCTAATAATACTAAGGGTGAAGAAATCCCTCTTGCGATTGTTGCTGATGAACATGCATAAATGTTCGAGTCCAAAAATGCTTATTAGGCAGTTTTATAGACTATTGTCCTTTCTAAAGTTTTGAACAAACATGTTTTCCCATATGGCAATATTTGACTAAAAAATACGTAAATGAAATAGTGTAACAGTAAGCATGGTCTCACTGGACATCAGATCATCTACAGTGCCTGTACAACGTGTTATGGCCAATTCATTTAATTTAATTGACAATTTAGCACATCGGGAAATTTAATAAAAGACATGATCTCAGAAATAGCACTTTGAAACACCACTGGTGGGAAACATGAACCCAGATGCTTGCTCTAATTAATGCATTTCACCAGCATTGAGCTGTTTGCTGACAGTCATCGGTTTTTATGTTGCGTCATCAAAAAAAAAAAAAAAAAAAAAAAAAAAAAATCAAACAGCGGGATTGTTGCGTTTGATGTGAACAGATTAAACCATCAAAGATTTTAATTGTATGTAAAATGCTTTCGGATCCTCTAAATTCCCTTCGCTTCCACATGCCTCCCAAATGCGATGTGAGAAAGGGATCTTACCACTTAAGCCAGCACATAGGATTGTTCAGCCCCTGGGACTAAGACTGGGGCAGGTCCATTGGGCAGTTTTTCTTGGTTTTAAACTAGCTTCCCAAGGTGAAGGCAAAGGTGAAACACAATTTACACAGAAACAAAGGTGAATTTATAGTTGTTCTCGCAGGTCTAGCGACGAAGGTCTTCACATCCAAGGAATACTCTCACTCAAGGTGAGGTATGCTTTAAGCCAACTATTTTTTGAATGGTCTCTCTATTCTGAGACTTTGGACACAATTATCCCATGTCCTTCCACAACATCAGAGTGAAAAAGGATTTCTTTTTCAAGAGTGAACGTTGAAAGTTTTTCTGTGGTGGAAGAAGCAGCAGCAGAACTTGTGGTCTCTGGCAGAGTAATCTCTTCTTCATAGTCAGTCATGGCCCCTGATTCAACCTCTATGCTTTTATCTTCCTTTGTCAGGGTGGCTGCACTGCTTCTTCCAATTCCCTCCTCCTCTCCTCTTTCTAGCCTTTTTCCCTTCGACTGTGACTTTGAGAAAGATGATTGCCTTTTGGTAAAGCCATTCCTCCGTTCACCTCTATTTCGCTACCCCATTTGTGTGTGTACTTTTTACCACTGTCTTGCTTTCTGCCTTTCTTTCCCTCCTTTTCTCACTGTCCTACTCTCCTGCACCCAGGCATTGTGCTTAGCAAACATCAAAGAAGCCCATCATACACCAATGGTTTCAATCTTTGAACAGGCAGAGAACATCCAGACCTCTGCCATCCCTCGGTCACTGTGTCACTGTGCGTTTCAGAAGCAGCGGTGGGAGCGGTGGACCGGTGGGACTTGTGGACTCACCCGCTGAAAAGATCTGGGGTTGTTATAATGCCTTTTCTCTCGACGAACCTTACGAAAGGGGGCCCTGGCGCTGTGATCAGGGGCCGGGTGATATTCTGTTTGAAATGAGAAAAGGATTCATTTTCAGCAGCCTTCCTCGCACAGGGGGCAGTCCCAAGTGCCACAGCATGCCAAGGGTCATCATTAGAATATGACTGCCTTCAAAAAATCCCTGCTAACTGCGATGTCTCGTGGCAATGTTATACCTCTTTTCAAGACCCCTCTCTCTTTGTTAAGTGCATAAACATTAATGAAGAAAATTTCACGCCCCACGCTTCTGCTCCTGCAATGCTCCTGAGCTCTATCCCTCCCTCCTTCTCTGTTCATTTTTCTTTTTCATCTTTATTTCTATCATTATTTTACTCTTTCTCCTCTCTAGCTAATTCTGGCAATGGGTCTTGTGTAGTAAACAAACAAAGTAGTCGCAGCGAGGGAGGAGAGAGCAAAGCAAGAAAGACAGAGACAGAGAATGGGACAAAGAGAGAGAGACTCATTTCTTATTTGGAATTCAGAAAGATGCCGTGATCAAAGAAGGCTCAATATCTCCTAGCTGTTCAAAGGGACTTGTATAAAACAAATATGATGTGATCAGGAATAGAAGCGCTCTCATTAAGAGCCGAAGCGCATGATGACAGGTGCGTGGAAGAATCTCGTTGCACGCTAATTTTCTCCCCCCACTGAAAATGTGTTGTTTGCTTTGCTTTCGTTTTCCTCTCTCGGCCTCGTTTCCCGCATGTTGTTGCTCCTGATATTGATTAGGGAGTGAACGGTGGAGGAGTAGAGAGGGATTTCACAGATGCCGCTCCCCTGCGTGGTTTTGTCAGCGACAGCCCCTCTCCTCGTGACAACTAGAGCCCTGAGCAGGGCGTGAGACATGATTGCTGTTTGCACACAGAAGTCACACCGAGCTAAACATCTCGCTTTCGGGCCTTCAGGGTTTTGAAAACCTTTTACGTTTTCCTGTTACGATAAGAACGGCAATTACCGACTAGAAGCTCCTGGCTGATCAGGTGGATTTCTTCAAACAGATGCTCTGCTGTGGCTTTCCTCGACAAAGGAGCTGGGCCACTCTGAATTGCAGAACTTTGGAGAAAACCTTGCTAGAGCGGCTAACTGCAAAGCGAAGTTGTGTGCATCAAGATTTTGGTTTTAAATCCATCAAATGTCAGTCTAGAATGAGGATTTTGGCCTGTCCCATCTTTGTCTTCTCCTTCAAATGTCAAATCTATCCAACAATTAAAATCACACAGCAATGTTATAATGTCTATATAATTGATATTAAACCCTGTTGATCCTGTTTTGCCTTTCTTGCAAAAATTGCTTTGAATTTTACCCATTTTCACACAGATCAACCTTCAACCCTGTTACACAAGATATTGTGGAAGGTGTAAGCTGTTTTAAAAACTTTTATAATCAGGGTTGCAAAAATTTCAAACCCATAGAAAATTGGGCCCCACTTTATATTAGGTGGCATTAACTACTATGTACTTACATTTAAATTAATCAATTGGTACAATATAATCATTGTGTGCATACATGTTTTTACATTGTACTTATATTTAAAAATACATGCAAGTAATTACATCTGTAATTAATTTCTGTAACTACATTTATAGTTACACTGTTGATCCATCCCTCACACCTTAACCCACCCTTAATCTGTCCCTAACCTTACCCGTATCCCACCTCACAACATTGTATATTGTACTTATTTTTTGATGTAAGTACATAGTAGTTAAGGCCACCGAATATAAAATGGGACAGAAAATTGTTTAGTTTGACCTACTAAGTTTAATGATCATAATTTCCTGCTTGTTAAACACCTACCCACTGACTACCCACTGAGTGATTTTTTTTTTCTCCTGGAGCAGGTAATGAAATATTCAGTATTTTTCTCCAGCCAGGATGGTGGCATGGGTTTTGTTACCGTTGGTCTGACACAGACATCCCAGGACAGCATATCTATATGATCAAAATGCCTGTACAACAAACCAATGATAAGTGACTAGTGACCTCACCACTGCCATCGTACCAGCCACACACAGACGTGTAACAAACATGGACACACTCGCAGTGGTCTTGCAGCTGGCGAAAGTTAACTTTTTGGTTAGCACATCAAAATTGCTTTGTATCTGTCAGATTATTTTTCCCTTGCAGGCCTGTCAATTTTTGTGTTTATATTCCACTGCCTCGCTGATATCTATTGTATCTGCTTAGTCCAACAGAAACAGGATGTGTGATATTGTGATTCTAAGCTTTTGCAATACATAAGCACCAAAGAGGCTTTCGAATAATACGCTGAGCTGAGTAGAAGAAACTGGTCTGTTTTATTTACAGCCCAGTTTATTGGAAATATTGATTTATCCAGAAACCTGATGCATGAGAGACTATACATGCTGCTACAAAACATGCAAAAAAGCAAATATGGACACTTTGTAAAAATCTGAGATGGACTACATACAATTTAATTAAATCCTGCTTAAATCCACCATCAGTACATCACAGACACGTGGCAACATTTCATATTTGATTTATTGGGAGGTAATGACAGGGATCAACTGACATTTCGTTTGTTGGCAGAAAGTCTGTAGAGCAGATAATAAGATTCTCCTCCTGTGTTTGTGCGAATGAGGGCGTCTGTTTGATTCTTCTGTCTCTGTTTGAGACTTGGCTGCGAATCATTCCCAGGATTGGTTTTGGTTTTTAACAATGTATGATCAGACGATGAATGCAATCAAGAAACATCTCAGTGGTTCAACTGTTGTAGTTTGACCTGAATTCAGTGAGATCAGTAATTACTCCAACCATGGATAGATTTGTTTTATACCTGATGCAATAGAGTATGTTTGATAGAAACTGGTAGCTAGAGGATTATGAGTCATATTTCGGCTAATCAGAAAAGATTTGATCCCTCTGTAAGATGTGAAGTCCGCAATGGAGGCTCATTTACAAACTTGCCATGTTTCAGAAAATGATTGTTCAAATGGAAGTTTATCCTTTATTATACATTGGTTGACTCCTGTTATGTATAGACCTGCGAAATTCAGCATCACATTTTCACACCATCACTACCTCGGCTTCAAACTGTACTCAATCATAATGTGACTTGTATTTTGAGGAATGGTATTTTAAGTGATTATTCTGGCCAGATGTCAGTTGTGTCTTTGCTAAAATCACACCTGGTTCACATAGCTTGTTTAGTTTTACATTCATACTTCTTTAATGCATGGTCAGATAATACAGGTGTTGCTTTTTTTTCCCAGTAAATTTAAAATACAGTTGTTTTATTTTTCCTGTTACATGCTAAACAGCTAAACCTGTAAAATAATGTGATTAAGTTCAATTAATTACATCAGAAATATGTCATGGGGACACAAATTACAAATTTTCTGAGAATGACTCTAAATGTAACCTATTTATTCACTATTTTATCCTGATGTGTATTTGACATGTTGGACAACATATCTGCAATCCAAGAATGCATATTCGTAAAAGTCTTTTTTTTGTGTGTTAATTTGAACTGTTCTATCATTTAGACAGAGCTTTTGCACAGTGCTTTTGTTTTTAAAAGCCAAGATTTCTTTTTAGTACCGCTGGTCAACCCTAACTGAGGCAGGCACAGAGACAACTGCACAGATTTATGACTGCCAACATCGTTTCTTCCACCAGGGGGCAGTATGTGACCTAAAAACACACAGCCCTGGCAGACCTTTGTCTTTCAACCATGCAGAAAAGCAAAACTGAACCGACAGGGCCAATCTCTGCAAGTCCAGCACAGTTTTAAGGGATCATTTGTGCCATATACTGAGTGCATATAGTCTGGCTGGGATTGATTTTGAACACACTCTCCTCTTTCTTCCTGTGTGTGTGTGTGTTTGCTCCGTACTCAGCTAATGATGTAAGCCTCTGCAAGTTACTGCAGGTATTGTGCACAGGCTTCTATTCAACATTTGTTCAAGGCCTTGACAAAGGATGCTGTGCTGCACAGTTTTTCATGGCTACCTTTTATGCTTTATAAATAGTGTACGGCCCACACATGAATAATTGAGCGTTC